>JAHZMU010002988.1:0-26027 GCA_027743725.1 Rambutsinella grinnellia
TCCTCACGATTGCAGAAGAGTTGCATTTTACATAATAAAAGTGAGAGTGGGCGCATTGTACAATATGCAAACAAATGGAATGCAATATTATATTGTACCAAAACATACTTAAGTAGATACATCAATAAAACCTTATCAAAAGAGAGGCTGTGGACCTCCCTCCTTTTACTTTCTTTCAAACATCGGCACGCTATTATGTTTTAAAAGGGCAAAAGCTGAAATAGTATGAGCTCTCGCGATTAGGTAAAGTTATAACAAGTGAGGAAGCCTTTAAGCCCCAAGTTTTGTACCACTTTTTCTTGGGCTAAAAGCCACACTTTCTAGTTTTCAAATTATGCATGTCATGTATGGAAGAGGAAGCGACAATTGGCAACTATGTTGTGCTCCCGGCATACTCCCGTAAACTATGGCTTATGTGCCCACAGTCATGATTTATATATTCGATCGTTGAACAGTTGTAAGATTTATGACTATGATATGCTCAACACTGTCTCTTCTTTCCCTTCCTTTTGTGTGTACATGTAAAGTTTGCTTTTCACAAAATAGAGCTCCGCTCAACCTCTTTACTTTCCTCCTTTTTATTTTCATGTTTTCCAGGATCGAGTGAAAAAGGATGGAGGAAGAGAGGTTGCCCTTTCTCCTTTCCCATGATATCTCTACCGATGGTTGTTTTTCTCGGTTATTTTCTTCATATTATGTATCTCTTTATATGTGCATAAAACTGGTATTTTTATTGCTAGTAAAAAATTATCAGTGGTAACGCTCGGGCTATTTCAATCATTAATAATAGATCGTACACTATTCAGAGAATAGACGAGTAATTTTATTAGCGGAATCTGGCTTAATGCTATTCTATCTTTTAAGAGTCACTGATGTTGGGATTTACTCATACTCATGCTCCGGATTCAATGAGACAAAATGCTGGAAAGCTGGAAAATGATAATATTTTGATAAGTGTAAAAGGTAATACAAACATTGTAATTGCATGATAAGGTAGAGAAAAAAGTAATAAACCTATCATGCAGGTTCAATTTGCCAAGCATCAAAATATCTCATTGATATGTATAAAAATGAAATTCATTGGCCTTCTTACTGTTTAAGCACGTTTAATAAAACCGAAAAATTCGAATACATTTTAATAAATTATTAGTGCTTGTGTGCTACTTTACTTGAGTTTGGGGCGCTTGTAGGCGCTGATCTACATGAAAATTGAATATTTCAGCTATTGAAAATCAAATATTGGTAGTTTTAAAACATTAAATGGAGTGAAATTGACTGTTTTATCAAATATTCAGTTTGATTAAGCTGAAAAGGCGGAATAAATAATAGTTATGTTGGCCAAGCTGGTATACAAAGACATTAAAGTTTGGTTAACGATCTTGACTGTAAGTTAAATAATTATTTTATATTCATTGGTAATGATTCCGGCTCGTTGATAATGTATGTTTATAGAAAAATGGAAAATTTTCAAGTGCCATGCAAGACAAGTGTCAGGGAACTAGCGAGTAACAAATGAGGTATTGCAATGAAAATTAGCAACAATGAAATGAAGCTGCAAAAACGATACCTTCGAGTACCATTGATTTCTTGCAATATTGCCTTCCTGTGATCTGATCTATTCATCTCTAGCTCTTAAGGGATGCGCATCACATCACCATTGACCTAGTGATCTTGGTCTACTTTTATTCGTTCAGGCAAAAAATACGACATTATGCACAGATCTCTGATTACTCAATACGCAATGCATATGCATTAATTTGGGTATGGGTAATAATTAACTTGACAATGACAAATCATGACAAATAGGTAAACTATTCTCTAAATCTCATGTGGTTAAGTGCTTCATTACCTACTGAACCAGCAGTAGTTTGCAGACAACAATTGCTACAACTTGAGATAATCTTCAAAAGTGGAAATAACTACCCCATCACGCACGTGTCATTTAAAAAATTAGAAGCACTGATTAGCACATTTTAATAGTAATTAGCTCATCATATTTTGTTTTTATTTTTATGATAATGCCCTGCAATTTAGTTAAAAACTTGAGGCCTACAAAGTTTAGCTTCCTTTCAAATAAATGTTTAGAATGATCCAATTGATCAACTATGCACTAAATATTGGAGAATGATTTATAAGTAGTTTTTTTATAATTCTGCTCCACTTTTGTTGTATGATTTGGGCATGTTTTGCTTCCCATATAAGCTATTAACCTTCAAGCGGAAGTTAAAATAACCCTACAATTATTTCACCTTTGGATGAAGAGGTTGTCATTACCTTAATTATGCACTCCGAATATAAGAACAAGAAACGACTTCTATTATCTCTAATATTTGTGATAAGGGAGATAATATTTCCACTTTGATTAAATTATTGACATTATTATTAGATTTTTTCTCGAGAAGTATTTGCCAAATTATATGGGTCAAGTGTGAAATATCGCGTGGATGTCGCGAGTTAGAAGATGTGACTTGGTATTTTTATCTAAAAAAAACATCAAACTTCGCTGAAGCGAGAGCTTCATAGCAATTTTCTAGTTTCATTGACTCCATTTCCTAAAAATCGTACATACTTATGTATTTTCAATCACTCGCTAACAGGATCGTTTACGACAGAATGGTCAGTAGAGATTCTCGATTTGCAACGCACTTCTTTTCTTTGGTGCAAGTATTGTACTACAAGACATACGGAAGTAATTTACAGGCAATTATTACTCTACAATTTCTAGGTATTATGGGGCAGGTATAATAAAATATCCATTCTGAATTTCTGACCTTTGCTCACTTTGACCTGGCTAACGTATTGGTGTAAAAATGTACACATACTTAATTGCATCCCAAAGTCATATATATGGGTTTCGAAATATATGCCATTTTAAAGGCAGTTCGGAAAAGTATTTAATCTATTTTAAATTGCATGACTTGCATTTTGAAAATGTAGATAAGTTTTATTTGACATAAAAAGTTACGAATATTTCCTTTATGTATACTGAAAGCATGTGAACTGCATATAACGGAATGTTTGAGTCGTTCTCTTCGTATTTACGCAACTCAATTCTCACTCATTAAGCATTTCGTAAAATATTACGACCTTGTGCCACATACACTTCTCCAGCATTTAAATACCATAGCCAACCTCAAAACGATTCTTTGAGACATCTTTCCTTTGATGACATAAAATATTTAATTTGCAACCTCACCACCCAAATTACAAATGACGTTAATGACACTTTATTATTCGTAAAAGTGCATGGCTGTCATTTTGAACAAAAACCATTTACCCGACTTTCAGCATTCCAAGACCTCATCAAAGTATGTAGGTATTTATGTGTATTTTGGGGGATAGTATGCCGGTTAATTTGGCATGTGGTGATAATGAATATTTGCTGAAGTACGCGGAATATGCGTGCCATTAACACCTGTATATTAACAACACTGTTGATAAATTGCTATATCACTTTGAATACAATTAAGTTACAAGTTTTGCAACTCGCTGCAAATATTATGCTGAGTCCTCACTCCTCACTGTCCTCACCTCCACTTCATTTGCTACTGCGAATTATGATTATGACTACTTCTCTTTGTTGCTGCGGGATAGCATTATACAAAGCTTCCTTTCAGATTCCGTTTGGTCTACAGATAACTGCAGGAATTCATAATGGTTACATTTGCTCTTAAGCTCCAAGCATCTTTCTTGTTACATTGCAATTATATATGCGACCTTGCTTAACCTTTGGCTTTGGGGTCGTGATGCAATGTTTGCTCATGGATAACTCCTTGCCTCTTCTGTGTATGGAGTCTACTCCAAATGCCAGTTGTATGTAAATTGTGCTCCTTTACAACAGTAATTCAAAACAAGCAAGACATTGTATTTGCAAATAAAATGGGTCGTTATCCACTCCATTACATAACTGCAAGAAGTAGTTTAACCTATAAAAGAGGAGGAAGGAAGATCCAAACGGATGATCACATCCTGACGGGAGGGTAAACGAGTCGGAACGTTTGTGGTTATCGTTCTCTAGTTAAAGTGGAAGTGTTTGCTGCATTTTTATAATAGCACTTTTATC
The DNA here is from genome assembly GCA_027743725.1 of Rambutsinella grinnellia. Classification (NCBI taxonomy): domain Eukaryota; kingdom Metazoa; phylum Arthropoda; class Collembola; order Entomobryomorpha; family Entomobryidae; genus Rambutsinella; species Rambutsinella grinnellia. The sequence continues at coordinate 4,064 of JAHZMU010002988.1, forward strand.
TGTAAATGCAATTATTGGAACTCGAGATAAAAACTTAAAGAAATTTCTATCAGATAAAAATCAACTTATCTTTAAAAGTCAGACGTGATTGCACATTTGTCTGAAATTGTGATTGATTAGCCTCTAATTTATTGAAGGTCGGGCTATAATTAAAACTTTCTTTGATTGGAATCGATTAATTCTTGAAATGTTTTAGGATTGCCCTAGTTTATGTGCTATTTTCAACTTTCTGTCAAAGGAAACCAAGTTCATAGTCAATTTGTTACATTATCCCGAAAACAAGATGGGTTGGAATACCAAAGTTTGTCTCTTGGCCTGTGCCTTTCTAGTCCTCTCAGGTATTTTTAGAATGATTTTTCTTTTAAAAAACTTATTATTTCCAAGTTTTCTATCTCCATTTCACACATTTTATGTTTTATATCCTGCACGTGATATTCAAACTTTAATTATGACTGAAGCCATTATAACTTTTTTATTAACCTTATTAGTGGTTGCCGAAATCCTTGTCAATCCTCCTGACAAAAGTTTCGAACCGAAAGTAGAGCAATCACCAAAGCCTGCAAAAAGATCTGGAAAAGTGTTCCCCAGGAGCGAGGATGGAACTCGGCCATGCATCCCAAGAGACTTTAATAGAGGGAGCGTTGTTTGTGTTTGCAACTCATCATTTTGTGACACAGTTAGCCTCTCGCTCCCTCCCCAACTTGCGAATCTATATAAGAGCTTTGCTTCCTCAAAACACTTGTCTGGCATTACAAACAGCCTGCCAATAATCTCCAACACAATATCGTCATCAGAAGCGACTCCTGGGCTGCCTGATAGTGAGCAAAGTGAAGGTGGGAACGAGGGAGGATCGCCAGACTATCGGGGACTAGTGCAAATCTTTACTTCTACAAAAACTGGTTCACGTCTCCATAAATCCATTGTCCAGTTTAACAACGACCCAGAAGAGTCTTACCGTAGAGAAGACCTGCTGAGCGATCACGATGATCTCATAGTGCGAACAGCAAGAGAAGGATCGTCTCACACCTCCTCTTCCAATGTATGGAGCATCCCATTTTTCGACATAGATCTCAATGGTAAGGGTAACCGGGTGAAAATACCTTTTCTTACATTTCAACTATAAAAAAAGAGAAATAGTGAGATCCATTTTTTATCTGGGTGATGACGATCATGATGTGATATTCTCCCTCAAGGTTTTTACTCTCGTACTTTTTCCTCCCCATGTTTAAAATTTCTTTCCCGGTATAAAAATCCTCTGATGATATATATCATTGCGTTTCGCCTCCACTTTATCTTCAGACCGTCTCATGTCCTAGTTTTACCTTTCTTATAATGTCCTTGTACCCATCTCCTTTCGGTGTCCTTTGTGGGCAAATATGATCGAGTCCGATTATGCAGGGGAGCATGATTGCAGTTTTTCTCTTCTTTTTTTAATATATCATATATTTCAATTTGTCCTTTTAACCTACTGTTCCGGTTTCTAGCTTGTTTTCTAGGCAGTCAGACTTTTGTCCAAAATTTTCTCCCAAATGCATTTATCATATAGAAAATTTATTGGCCTTTGTCAAATCTACTTTAAGAGATTTGGAATCTAAAAACCCGCGTCTAACACGTGTATTGATCTATTTTTCTCTTATGTCATCTCCTGTTCAATTTGTATGGAATCCCTTCCAAACTGGATTCGGATGAACTTCAACATTCACTTCCTATTCTCCATCCGAACTTCATTGCGCGCTGGAATTTATGTGAAAAATCTGGATATGGACAGACATAATTCCTTTCATCAGTGATCTCAACCCTATTCGAGCTATCAGTAAGCAAATTTTCCAAACTTTTTCTCTCTTTCCATGGGATGCAAGCAATTGTAATTTGAGAGGGGTAGTATTAATGTGGAAACTTTTCTCACGTCATTGCACATTTCATATTGCTTTATCTATTTCCTTTAAATGAACCAGAAACTTCCAATAGCCATGCTCGCATTACACACATTTTTTTCGCTTATAATTTCATGAGTTAAAATTGATGAGTTATAAAGTGCTTTAAATGTATCATTAGATAGTATACACTACGCACTTGATTATATATGATTACGCAACTATTATTAAGGAATCCAGCGGAAGGAAGGAATTCGTTACCACATTTTCACAAGTTAGGCAGCAAACCCTTATAAAGTCCTTGACGAAAACCTACTATAACATTGATTGAGTTGGGAAGGCAAGAGGGAGAAGCTTTTATAGAGATTCACCAAATACCTCAGCAAATATATGCGTAGGTTTTGTAATGTGCATATTGCTATTAACCATTACCTATTATTAGAACCGGGATTCAATGAAGTATGTAGCGAAAGGAATTAACAAAGTGCAAACAAAGAATAGGAGTGGTTTGGGCAGCCATTTATTTGAATTTCAATCATTTCATTATTAAGGATCGTTATGCGTGAATGTTAAGATCAAGGTGAATCATTTTCATTATATTTTATGGGAAACAGACGTATTCACAGCCTTGGGTGTTCATCAAGTGCACTTGAGCAATAGTAGGAAATCGTTATTCCACACTGTGTGGTAATAATACCTTCACAGTCACGTTGCATAATAGCATAATAACAATGCAGTCATCAACAGTAATAATTTAATGGTTTATAACTGAACTGTGTTTTATCAGGTGAGGGGGAAATAGGAACAAATGGGATAAGCCGATGGAATCTAGCTAGAGGCATATGAGGAGTCAGTCAAGTCATTTATCAGAGTAATGAGGTAGCATGTTTGGTTTTATTTGTGGCTTTATATTTTCCTCTGTGTCGAGAATGGATAGGGAGACACTATAATGATCATCAGATGCACATGCATACCAATAAAATTCCGCACTAATGAACTTCCAGTTTGTCAAAATGGTTTTGGGTAGTGAATTTTACGAAGTGATTTATAGATTCTTCCTTTGACTTAGGCGTAAAGTAAAATCATTTGATTCCAACTCAGATTTTGCGTGTGGTTCAAGGCGACACGTGTTAAAACAAGTGATCAAGTTGTAAAACGATGTGGAGGTGGGTCTCTTTGACTTGGTAAACCTTATCCTTTTGTTATAGGATGAGAAGGAAGTTGAAATTTACAGGAAATACAAACAAAAACAAATGCCACATTCCGGGAAAAAGTTTTTTCATTGTAGAAAGTATCTCTTTTGTTTTAATGAAGTTTTTGATTGGTGAGCCATGGTTGAAAGGAAATAAGCATGGGGAGGGTCTCTGGCCTATGCCATATTACAAATCATTTTAGTCACAAGTCGCAGGTGGTTAACCCATTCTATGAATTGGAGTCGGAGTGGGATTTCCAGAGACTAAAACGTTTTACATTTCCTCTTGCTTTTTTCTAAGAATTATAACCAAGCAAACTCTTACCTTATCTTTGAACAATAGAAGTTAGGTAGACTCTTTGGGAAGTGGAATGACTTTCAGACTTTAGAAGTTTGTTGAACTAATCTAATACTAATAACTTACCTACCATTAACCTTCTACCTTTCCCTTAATTTCCGGTGAATTTTTAACGTCTTGCAATCTCTGAATGTAACTGCACAGTGGTTTGAAGCAGATGTGATTATTTTTTCAAAAGACAAACAAAAGATATAAAAGATTTCTATCAGTGAGAAGACTATTACATCATCTGAAATAATAGGTGCATCCTCCAGGCATAAAAAGTTTTGTGCAGATCAACCCCAACTCATAAACTGTAGGATTCACTATCAGCCAAGCACGACATTGAACTTTAAGACCTGTCACCAAAATGCTTTTCATTCACATCTCCATGAAATTACAAACTAGGAAAATTTAGGATTACCTCCCAAACTTTGTTTTCTTGATCTTCAGCTTAATGACTTCCATTGTGTCTGTGCAACTCATTCACACTTTCATTCTCTAATATAAATGGTAGGGGCAAAATGTTACTGTATGAAAACTCCCTATCATTTATATAGTCATAAGTCATCCTGTCAAATCCTGATTTCTAGACTCCCTTAAAGACATTTAATTTGATGAGGACTAATGAGTATTTATGGGAAAAGTATTGATCGGTTCTGGTTTGAATGGAGAGGTGCTCTAGGGAGAAAAACAAAAGTGCTGTATCCGTTTTGAAGCTATTTATGCACGAAGCTAGTGGCATTGACATTGCGTTTGGCTCTTAATCATCATTTACCACGATGGCTTAGAGAATATGTTAAAATATTAGTTCCTTCGCAGCACTTTCGCACTTTCACTCTCTGCTCCTGAGCTTGAACTTTTAGCTGTCAAGGGAAATAGTCTCTGTATCACAAGAGCTTCCACATTTTTAAGAGATTGCACCTGGGTAAAATGTTACAAGATCATGACACCGTGAACGTTGTACTCTAAGCTATACATCTTCCAAGACAGGTTTTTTCTTCAAGGTCGATTGTGAAGCAAAGCATAACGTCTAACTTTACTCTCTAAATTGCGTAAATACGAGAAAAGTGCGGAGTAAAAACTTTCCGTACTTCAATGCAAAAATTTATATGTTTTAGCTCTTCCTCTGCCACTTTTTTTACTTGAGCCTTGTAAGTAACTTGTCATCTGTCTACTTTGAAAAAAAAAATCCCCTATACAGTCTGGAATTTTATTTAGTGGGGAGGCATGCGGTGCAAGATGACGTGGTGTAGTTTTGAAGAAAAAACTACTTTCCATTCATGACTTACGGAAGGCTTATACATATTATGCTTTTTGATTTATTGCGGAGCAACCTTCTAAAGGGTCGGGAGGATTGACTTGGAAGAGACTTAACTAAACAACGTTGTATTGTAGTGTAAAATAAAAGGCATGTTATCATTTTTTGGTACGTACAACTCAGCCGGTGAAGTCATAAGTCATGCTTTACTATAGATTTAAAAAAGGCATGCTCCCAGTTGTAAGTCTCTCCAGTTAAATCAAATTTGCAATGTACTCGTGGCAAGTGACCATCACTATCCGAGCTCTCTGCACTGCACCAGCTCAATTCGCTCACCGGAAATAAGTGAATATTACGGATATTCTTGAGAAGATGAATATCACTGTATTAAATACAAGTATAATAGGAATGTCAACGGTTATACTACCGGATATTCGCACTGCTGCATACAATATATTATAATTCTGTTTTCTACAATCTTATAGGCTGATATGCTAAAATTGTTAGAATTTTCAGCAATAACATCGGCAAATATATTATAGCTTTTCAATTTTTTAAGCTAAAAAGTTTGCAGACTAACTTTACGATTTATCTATTATTTTTCGATTACTATTCTATGAACCTTCCCCTCTGGTATTAGGGATGGGGTAGTTGAAAATATTTATCACTTATTTATGACGTGCGTAAGACTCATAAATTCTAGAAGTTTTCTCAAAATATTATATAGCTCTGAGGCAAAATACTTTCCATTTCCGTCCTAGTTATCTAGGGTGATGATATTTTGTATCTGGGCAGTGTGGCATGGCACACGCTTCGAATTATATCAGTTTCCTTATCTATAATATGAGATGTCTAGAGCTCTGTCTTGCAGAGTGGAGTGAACTCCAAACTGCAAAAAATCTCAGATATTGTAATCTTTTGGACGAAAATATAGTAAACAAGTAATATCAAGTTTTCTATTTTGAATGAAAGGAAGTTAAAATCATTATGATCTGGAGCATGACAAAAATTCAATTTTTCCTTGTATGTTTTGGCTGTAAAGAGATTGTAGAAAATGCTAAAGCCTGATGTCCAAGTACGTGTAGACTTTGCTTGATAAAGTCAACAAAAACATTCTACTTTCTCCACTTGAGCCCATGCTTTAAAAGTATTCATAGTCAAGCTTTGTACCGCAGCAGAATTTTTTACCTAAATATTATGGACTACAAAACCCACTAATCATAATATTTTTATCTTCCTGCTTCCACTCATCTCTCTCTTCTCTCTTGCAGTTAATAATGCCGACTTTCCAAGACCAGAGAAGGTGATTAAGCACACAATTCACAGAGATGTTCAATACCAACTTGTTCTCGGCTACGGTGGAGCATTCACGGACGCGGCTGGAATTAACATTGGAGCTCTGAGCCAACCCACTCAAGAGAATCTTATGAAGTAAGTGAGTTGCGAAAAGCAGCCAATTTGCCATTTACTATATTTTTTGTTGGAAGAACCGGAAAATAGGGCTTCATGAACTACACGATAAAGAGTTTGAAGGTAGAGAGAGGAAAATTGCATTTGACAATCAGGACAAACCACATGAATACTCTAATATGAAGTGATGAGTAAGCGTAAGTGCGTGCGTATGCTATATTTTTATCATCTTTCAACAATCATCCAGTGACATATGAACCAGAATGTCCAGAGTCCAAAGAACTTCGCTTCAGCTTCACCGCACCCTTCATACTTATCTAGGTTTTCAAGTTGGTTAGGAGAAAGAGAGAGAGAAAAAGTCGAAGAAAAACTTGCGACTGGACCACCGACCACCACATGCCATAGTAATCTTGGTGTGTATCAGAACAAGCTTGTGGAAAATAGCAAGCTTAGCAGTTAGTCCATGGGCTAGACAGGCGGAAGAAGGACCGACGACGCTTATTTTTTCGCCTCGGATGATGTGAATGAATGAGGGAGAAATTGGGGAAATGAAATATGATGTATGAATACATATGTGCCCGCCTGTCGAACCCCTGTCAACCAGGTTTGATTAGATTTGGAGTAAAAATAGAAAGTGTTAGAAGAGAAAGAGCAGAAAAGAATGATGAAATCCATTGGATTTAGGCTAGTAACACGAAGGAAAATATGTTATTGTTGATGATACGAGTCTGTGCCAACCTCATCAATAGGTATTGCCTCTATAAAAATCTACAACTTATTTTATTTTTAGGGGCCAGTTGAATCGAAATACGTTTCTGAAAAAAATACTTCCGTTTAGACCTTCAAAAAAGTAACCACATAATAATATGAGTAGCAAAGGTTAGTTTATTTTCATGATCAGAGCTAGTCACAATAATGGTTGTAGTTTCCACCAAATGTGCTATTCATAACTTCATCATCGCCTTGTTTGACAAATTCCATTTGGAGAATAGACTCGATGATGTTGAAATTCTTTTGTTGTCCTTGTTCAACATTGAAGATCGATTTTTCATTGTGCGAATCTGCTCTCTGATTTTCATTTTTTATGAAATAGCAAATAACCCACTAAATAGAATTACTTGAGGGAAAATGGAGAAAAATATGTTGAGGTTTCACACTTTAAGGGAAAGCACATTTTGAAGGTGAGGGTAACCTTATCTTAGGGAGACAGGAAGCAAATTCAACTTAAAGAGGAAAAATCAAAACAACGACGGTAGATAAGAGAAGGATAAAATTGTAGAGAAATATCTAGGCATGTTTGAATAATGCCAGTTCTTTTGTTACGGTTTTGTACATCTTTGATCAAATCACGCCAGGAGAGTAATAGAATAAATGGAACAATCCCACAAAAACCAATACTATTCATATAAGTACGTATGAGCCAAATATGTTTTCAGCTTGCAAGCTTAAAATGGGTACGTGTTTGTGGTAAAAACCTCACGTACATTCTCAAGATATTGTGTAAGGAAATGAGATCGTATTTTGCATGTCCATCCATTTACTACCACATTTTCCTGAGTCATTTGATGTCCCCAGATTGGCATTTTTTGCAACGAGTGTCTCCACTTAACTAAAGGGGGATTGCCTCCCTTGTGACTTTTTCCCTTTTGTAGTATTGCTCACTTTTGGAAAGTGCTTGTCCTAGTTTTCCTTCTTTCAAGTAAACGGATTTAAACAAACGGAGAAAGAGAGTTGTTTGTGTGGAGAAAGTGACGCTGAAAAGTGGACCAGAGTGGAGAGAGGAGACGGTTGTTGTTTTTATAAAACAATAAAAAGACATGTTTGTGTACCTTATGCTGCTGTATTTATATTTATGATGGTCTCAACTTGAGACTCTCAAGCCAAGGGTACACCTGTAGTGGTACCTTCTAGAAAGAGTCGGAAGACGGACACACCTAATAAAGTAAATGGGTGTTGTTGTAGCAGTCTACACTGTAATAAATGGACATGAATGAAATATAACGGTTGTAAAAGTGGCTTTGCTTACCTTCAAACTATGCATTTTTTAAGTTTTATTTGAGAATAAATAAAGAGGAAAGTGTTGTGCTTGATGCTGGATATTTCATCTATAAAAAGTAATGTAAAAGTGGTTTCGAGAAGCACACTTCTATCCGTGTGGCTTTTAACATGAAAGAAAACGGGAGAATAAAAGGGTTTAAGTCTGAGATGTGGTGCATCCAATTTTCTTTGATATTAAATGTCAACCTTGTAAGAGCCCATGTATCAATTGGATCAATAATGGCTTCGTTTGACCACACAAAAAGCCAATCATGCATTATTTGTAGGGTGATGTTTATATTCAAACATTTATTTTTCTTGTAGGTCATACTTTGGCCAAGAAGGAATTGACTATAGTATGGGAAGAGTTCCAATTGGCGGGACAGATTTCTCAACTAGGCCGTATACCTACTTGGACTTGGACGACAACTTGGATCGTACAAGCGTCGATGGAAATCTCACAAAATTTGCTTTACAACCTGAAGACTTCGACTTAAAGGTAAATATTTGCTTGCCTTGTCTCTTCTCTGTCCCAATTGTTCCACATTTGATATTTCCGTAGCTTTCGTAAAGTGTCAGCATAATATAATACAAACAATGGAACATGCGGGGTCGCAATTCGAGGGTTGATGTCCGGAACAATGCTTACTCATATTTTATGTAGGAGGTTATATAGCTTTTGTGTACTTGTTAAAAAATAATCATTGTTGGAATGAAATGTGTAATGTCGCTGGAGAAAGCAAACAAACCTGATAGAATATGATTTTATTCCAGGAATCGAGTTAAAGCGGGAAATTCTGAGAATAATTGACTTTAATTTAATATTATTTGCTAGATTCCTTACATTAAATGGGCGCAATCTTTGAGTGAAAATAAATTAAAACTGTTGGCTTCACCTTGGAGCGCTCCAGGCTGGATGAAAACGAGTGGGAGACTGTTCGGAATGGGAAGACTGAAAGAAGAGCATTACCAATCATGGGCTGACTATTTTGTCAGGTAATTGAAGATTTAGATTTTTATCTTATTACTCAAGAAGATGGTATTTTTAATAATGATTTTCTATCACAGATTCATTAAATCGTATCAAGCAGAAGATATCGACATTTGGGGAATTACTACAGGGAACGAGCCAATGAATGGCTTTATTCCAATGTGGCCATTTAACTGTATGGGATGGACATCATCAATGATGCGGAGATTCTTAGCTAACAACTTAGGTCCTACTTTGGCAGCTGCTAACCTTGATCCAAAAGTGTTAATGTTGGATGACAATAAAGGGAGTGTCAATTCTTGGGCGAAGGAGGTAAGACGCAGTGACAGTTTAGGACAATATTGTCAACAAACTGTTATTGACTCCGTTTATTTTTAGTACAATTTACTACTATGCTTAAGCTGCTTAAGTGCTTCAAAGCTGACGTCAGTCGACTAATTGAATCATAAAATTGTTTTTATTGTGGAAAAGTCTAGAAAGGGATGGGAAAGTGGAATTTTTAATATTATTTAACTTGAAAGAAATCTATCCGTAGAAAGTTTGTTTTGCTGACCATGTCGAAAATAATTTTGATGTTTCATTTAAAACCTTAAAACAAAACATGGCAGGACAAACTATTAACGAAAATGGGAGAAAGCACAAAATGAAAGGGTTTTACTTGTGCTATCTATGAGACCTATCATTCGTTTTTGAATTCATTACAAAAGGGGCTTTACCTAACCACGGATTGAGAGCATTACGTTTTCATAAAACAAATATACGCGCTGTTGGACATATCAGCAACGAGGCGAGACCTCGATTCTTTCTCTTGGAGTCAAAATATGAATCGACTTAAGGTACATATAGTGGTGAATACTAAAAAGCTTATTTGCTTTATAGAGCGTTTTAAACAGCGTCTGAAATTGACTCTAGCAAAACGTAATGGGTTTTAAAAGTAGATGTTCTTGCTCCTGTCATTATTGTACATCTGACGCCCTCCCCATTCGAATAAGCTACTAGAGCTTTGTAATAAAAAAGGGCACAATCAGATATTAGATTATCATATTAACCAATAAGTGATAAAATTAACTGGATCCGGTTTAACCAGATAGAAGAGATAGCACGCACACTTTCACCATCCTATACAACTCACATATGTGTACTCACGCACTTGAGGAAAATTTTACGAGTTGGGCCAGGATTGATTTCGAGGAAATGGAGAAAAGGAAGCAATATTAGTTCTTGATGATGATGACGATGATGATAAAGCAATACAAGAGAGAATTTATATTATTGTTATTAAAGGAATGGCTGAAAGCAGATGCGTTAAAAACGACTCAATTTCGCTTTTCCTCCACAATAAAAGCAAATGGGGTTGGAGAGGAGAGTGATTGAAAAGAGGAAAGCAATATGTGCCCTACTCGGTCAGAGCTACAACTCTACCAAAAATTGTCCTTGTACAAATAATAAGATCAGCAAATAACAATGAGATAGAAATGAAAACGGCAGTTGGAAAGATTCGATATATGCACTCTCATTCTAATATGCACAGAACGTAGTTTCCTGTTGTCTATTGGAAGCGGACATGAAAATTTGCATGTAAAATGAGTTTGTTCGGGGGTGAATGAATGATTTTGTTATGCAAGAGGGTAGTAGCAGGAAGGAAAACGAGGAGGAAACCTGACAATGGAGAAAGTAACTTGGCCCACTCTGCAAATATGAATTCAGCCATATCCACACACAACCTAAAAGATAAATAGTTTACAGTTGTAGTTGTTCTTGTGTGTGCACACACTCATGTTTGCCTTCCTTTGTTTTCTCATGCTGTGTAGTCACCACTCTTGTTTTTCAATAAAGCAGCTTTCAAGGAATAAGGGAGGGTAAACATGTTTTGGGTTGAATTGTCTATTACGTGCATACATTATAGTTAATGTGGAGAAAGTTAGAATATAATAAGGTAATGTTCATATAATGTTCTTGAGAACGAGGACTGTTCTAGACTGCCAACTTATTATACTTAACCTACTCTACGACAAGTATGAATAAAACTATTTCAAAACATTAACCTCCCAAGTAAAAAATGCCTGTAATTGCAGATATTAGGGAGGAACGAAAGCGCTCAATTTGTCCACGGCGTTGGGGTACATTGGTATCTTGACTTCTTGACCAGCTCTGATGTTCTCTCAAAGTTCCACGAGAACTATCCAGATTATCTCATCGTGCAAACTGAAGCGTGTCTTGGTAAGTTCCTCTTGACTTCTTTTCCTTTAACTAAACTATTTTCAACCACTAATATGCCATTATGAAATATGGAATAGCTTTTCCCTCTCTGTGTAGTTTATGCCTGCTAGTGGTTAGAATTTGACTTATGTAGTTGTTCACGAATGCATTCATAATAATCTACGTTCCTGTGTTCCCATCTTTCTTTTTCATTTGCCACGCCTTGAGACCATCTATCTGTCATAACATAAATTTTGGCACATGGTCTTCATTCCTGTGAGCCTCCCTTTGGAGAACCATTTTTTTGCTTCCAAAGTTGGGGAAACAAACTACCTTACCACCACCACCATAGTGCTCTACCCCGCCAGTGTGATCATGTCAGGGGAGTAATAGTGAGAGAAAAAAATTCCTCTATTGATAATGCCCTTAATAAGAATCACATAACACTTTGTGGGTCGGAGAATAGGTTTGAAAGTGGTGGTGATACTGTCCTCCTAACATGATATATCATCTTAGCCAAACATATGAAGGTGAAATGGTAATGGAATATACGAAGCGGTAGTGGTGAAAATGGCAGTGCGGTAGTGAGGCGGATATGCCACAACCACTGGTTTTCAAATGAAATATATACGTAGCTCTTCTATCCGATCTTGGAATTAGCTGAACCTGTTCAATTTTCAATAGATAGTTGAAGGTTGTAATATTAGCTAGCTTTATAAGCTTTGAAAAGAGATGATTTTATAAGCGCACACTTCCAAGGATCCCATTGTGAAAGCTGAAGTGTGAATGATATAGGGTATGTGCTACTCCCTCTTGGTGAAAGTATTCAATATTCTTGGGCTGAAGAACCTATAAATGTGAATAAATATGAGCCAAGAATAAAAAAGGATAGGAGTTGCATGACATATTTCACCATATAGGAATAGACGTATTACTAGTTTCTTTGACTAGAGACAAATACTCGGGTTGCTCGCCAGGGTCTCAATGAATGTCTAGGTTTCTGTCGCTACTTGACAGCAAAGCCCTCTCGTAAAGATTTACGGGCTTGAAATGGTTGAACTTTTTGTATTACTTTACTTTCTCTTTTGCATGAGATGATGTAGTAATGTTATTTGTTGAGGTAGTTTGGTAGGCCTAGTCTCGGGATGAATTGGAGTGTGTTTGAGGGTCTAATAACTACTTGAACTTGAGGAAAGCTTCGAGTGCTATTCATTAAATAACTAGACTTCAGACACAGACAACTTTTTGCTTCTATCAATATTTTTTATACTTGGATGAGTCTAGTCTGAAGGAGTAGGTTTATAAAGTTTTGAAATATAATTTATTTATAATAATTACATTTCATGTTTGATAAAGGAAAAAAGGTTTTTTAATAGGCCGGAAGTCAACCAGCCAGTTCAATGACATGTAGATAAATCTTTTTATGAAAATTGTTTAGCTTTTTAGAAATCAGTTTAGCAAGAATAGTCAAAGAGATGATTGGCGATTGAAAAATTGTACACGTGAAAGTCTACACATTTGTCTAGAGCTTTTCAGTCACAGGATGTTGCACTTTTTCTGATCTCCAAAATCACTTTCTTCAACCTTTCTATTGGAACTGATATGGATTGGGACTTTAGGGCAGAATAACAGCTTTCTTATGATATTGCATAAAGGTTTTGGTAGTGTCACCTTCCCATTCTTCTAGTAGATCTCTGTCCATTCCTTATCTCCTCTGAAACGGGTTATTTCCTCACTTTGAAATTGAAATTAGTTTACAGTAGGATGCATGAGATGCAGAGTATGGAAATTGTCTTGAAGCCCCGTCTCTTTTACTATTTTGCTACGTTTTAACCAAAGATAAGTGGGATAAAGACATTAAATAACGACATGGCGCTATTGAGTTAAAGGGCATTCACTTAACAATCCTTCGACATTGTGTGCTGCCAAAATCTCACATTAGAATTCAATTCAATTCTCAATTCTATCACAATTCACAGACAATGAATGACTGTAATAAGGAAGGGAACTGGGAGCGGTATGGGAGCGTAGAAAAAAATATCTTTCACATATACATGAGAAAATTATTCCTCGATAAGGCTCTCTATGAGATATAAGCCTCAAGGATATAAAGCAATTCTGATCAAACTAAGGGAAGAAAAAAGGAAATTTGAAAAGACAGAGAAAACGATGAGGAGAGAATTGAACGATGCAATAGATATGCCCGAGGAGAAAGAAGACTAGTATATTAGATCTCGTCTTATGTGCATTTACCTCGCAGGCTTCAATATTGGCATGCGATTGAGAAGGATGCTAAGAGGATGATGATGATGGGGCTGAGAGAGAGCTTCAATGGTATGGCATTCTATGCAATATGCATCAATTTCTGTACTATCCGATTGGAGATTTTTTGGGATAGAAGAGTAATATTATGTTGGGCGAAGGAGTGAGGGAACACGAGCTGGAATGGCTGTGCTTACCACCACGGAAAATGGCAATATATGTGGACATTCAAAAAAGGGAGAGGAAATCTGAAGCAAATGTGTTTGTCGAGGGCATTAGACATTAAGAAGGGATATTTTAAGAAGGATCCATCCACAGAGAAAAACTATTAAATTATATAAGTATTTTGGGCATTATTGTATATGCCAAGCATATATTATGATTACACAAGAAGAATGATATTGGGATTGTTGATGACTACGTTTGAATTGGAATGGGTAGCCGGCTTCTTTGGAGAGAGAGACGAGATAAGATATGCTTTGTGTGGGAGGGAGTCGCTCTTGGTGAAAATCGGGAACAAAGAGTGTTTATATTCTGGGCTTGTTATGTGTACGAGTTTTTCTCATTTCAAGCCTTTTTGTGTTTGTGCGTAATCTAAAGAAGAATGGTCACACAATAGGATACCATTATAAATGGTAACAATGTTTTAAGAAACATCCAACTTTAATACTATCGCACTAGCCCCAAGGACTTTTGGATGTAGATGGGAAAGAGGAAAAAATTGGGATGGAAAAGTCCGATTTTAAACAACAAAGTGAAAGCTATCCGCTTGTTTGCTTTGAATGTATTTATTAGAATTGTTAAGGGGTTCAGCATTAAAAAGAATGCCTATTGAAAATAAAAGCATTCGGCTTAGCCACTGGAAATCGGTTTACTTTACCTTTTCTCTCTGCAAAAAAAAGTGGAATAACAACAAGTTTTTTGCTAGTGGTTAAGTAGGAGCTTAAGGGAAAGTAAATTCTATTTACTTATGGCCAGTCAGGTTCTATTATAATGCACGAATGCAACTATTTTTAAGGAGATTTAGCGGTCCAAAATCCTATGGCCTTTTAGAGGTTTTAGATCATATTACTAGGTCAATACTGATCAGAAAATTGGTATTCGTATTATTAGGGTAAGCTTATTTCTATGTGAAGTACGTTATATGAGCAGATTATGGCTTCCTCAAGGTCTTGACAAAACATTTGAGTCTGGCTAATTGACGACTTACTGAAGTTGACATAAAAACTCAATTCGTGTCATTACAAATGATTAGGTTACGTAAACAGAATTGTTTCAAAGTACTTTAGTGTCCTATTCTATTTAACAAAACCATTCACGTGCAGTCTAAAACGCAGTTGCTTCATTATAAAGTGAATCGCTTCATGCAAGGTTGTGAGAAATATCATGTTTTGATGTGATAGAAAGAGGCTGGTTTTTGAAAGGGTTTACGTTCCGCCTCCTAAAAGTCAAGTGGCACATGTAGGTCAAACTTTTCAACAAGAAATTAGGGTTGTATTGTGCAAGCCGAGTTAAATAGTAGAAACTTGACCTTTTTGCTCTTTTGCATTCCTAAACTACAAGTTATGCACTATTTAATCTTTCCTATTACGTCAAACAGTACAAAACTTTCTAATATGATTTCCAGGATTTACCCCGTGGGAGTTGGAGAAAGTATCCTTGGGAAATTGGGAACGAGGGGAGCAGTACCTGGAGGCAATAATACATGTAAGTAAATAGTAATGCTTTCTTTTACTTCCTGAATATGGTTTCTTAAACCCTTTACTTGGAGCAACATTCCTATAAAAACTTTCGATATCTTTTAAAAACATTGAATAGCCACTTCCACGTAGAAAGAATGGAATTGGAAATAATAATAAAATAAATATGTAGGTCTAGAGTCTTTACTTTTGTATCACGAACCCAATCTTGTGCAGGTAATCCGTTAATACGCACATAGGTACTTTTCACAGTTCACTGAGTACATACGAGGAAATAAATTTTGAACGAGGAAAAAAGTGAAACTGTGTTAGTAAATTTATATGATAAAAGTTGGGCTCTGTGCTGGAGAAGAAAGTTTAACGATGACAATGATGATGACCTCCTATACTGTCATCAATTTAACGGATTGCCAACTCTTGGGGAAAATCATGTCACCTACTACTCCTTCACCCTTCTCTAGCAGTCATTTCATCCGTTCAAGAAGAAAAAGTGGGGAAAGGGAATAACTTTATAGTTATGAGAAATAGCCAAGACATTTTTCCGACTACACAATGCATATGTTTTCCTTTGCGATGATCACAAACGAGAAACGATTGGAAGCGATTATGCTATATAAATATGAGGGAGTAATTGTAGAAAGAAGAAAGTGCATTGTCCTTGCTAGAATGGAATTGTGTTGATAAGTATTGGAGAAAAAAGTTTCTCTGTGACTTTTGACAGTTTTTATATTATTTCTTTTTATTACTGCCATCGTTTTCGACTCAAATCATTTAATGGGGGACAGCTTACAGGGGGACGAAGATTATCTTGCTCATTGTCTATAAAATTACTTTGCTCCTGCTTCCTCTTCAGCCTCATTATTACCCAAAAGTGCTCGTATTACTTCCCATATAATGTGCTAGTGGACGGAGGCAAGTAGTCGCTTTAGCAGAAATTGCTCATGAGTTAGTTGGTTTCTTGTAGATCTATTGAAATATGTATGTAGTTCGGCGAAATGGTGAATATGAAGGAGGATATGAGAGAAAGAACAAATAGTCGATTCATTTTCAGCATTTGAGGAAAGAGAAAAATAGGAATAGTACTTTGGCAATTTTCTGTTCTGCTTCTGCTCCTGACTTGTCTAGAGAGAAAATAAGGTTGGAGCGTGTAGGCTATAAAGAGGGAGAGAAAATAGAGGAAGAAACGCGTGCTCAACCCTTGAGTCACGTCCTAAATGGGACAAACTTTGGACATTTCTCATGAAGCATATCGAAGTGTAATAGGGAGATGGAAACAGAGAAAAGAAAATCTTTGCCAGGAGCTGTGAAGGAGGATGGATAGTTTGCGGAGATCATATATATGTACATTATTATGATTATAAAAGTTGGCCAAGTTGAGCTACAAGCTAAGAGATCTCTCTCAAGTAGCCGGGCAAATACATTCTGAAAAGAAACTTGAGGACTTTTTTGTTCTTGCTTACCTTGAGTACCCGGGTCGCAACTATAGTTGGGCACAATTACACCTCTAACTTCACATAAAGCGTTTGGAGAAATGGGAAGAAGCAGATGTAGGAATGTATTAAATGTCTTAACTGTAACCTTTTCCTTATATATTCCCCTCATGAGATAAGTTTTGAAAAACGTAGCTTTAAAGACAGCAGGGAGGAATAGATGTGCGAAAAGTTTCTCAAGACTTTGTTATAAAATTCCCATTTAGATATCTCGATTAGGAAAGGTCTGTTATAAATTTTCTCGATTATTTTCTCAGATTAGTGGGGAGTTCCAGTGCAAATTTTGAGAGAAAACAAGCGAAAAAAATGTGGAGAGCGAGTTGGGAAGAGAGAAACTTGTTTTCGTTTTGGTATAACTCAACTCTCAAGTTAAGTTAATGGTTTATATGGGCATGAGTACAGATAGCAGACGCTTAAAGTAATAATCAACTTTACGAGTTAAGTTAAACTTAAATTGGGAATCTGCAAATGAGTTGGAAATCTACTGGAATGCTATTTATAATATAATACTTAATTAATTACAAATTTAATATTTAAAATATTCACAGGATTCAAGAAGATTCCAAGCGTATTGAAATGACATTAGATACATACGTTCCCAAAAGTGTATTATCCGTTGCGTTCCTCCGACCGGATAATGGAATTGTTATTGTATTCCTCAACAAGTAAGTTTTCAAGTGTCAACTTAATTGGCTTTAAGTCCATTCTGCCTGTATAGAAATGATTCATTCCGAGTATTTGTTTTGCCACTAATGCTATTATCAACGTTAGCCTATTTTTAAATCGCAATAATTCCATAATCGCATTATCTGCATCCACCCACTCCCTTTTGTAATATTTGCAAGTACTTGGCTAACATTTTCAACATTAATCTCTGAACTAACAAGATTCCCTAGTTAATCATATGAATTTTGTTAATCCTTAACTCAATCCTGTAAAAGTCAGTCCTTGAGTCCAACCTTTAAGGCCCAACTGCGTAAGCAGTCTAAATATCGCTATCCCTTAATGACGTTTTCCTATTAGCCAACCTTCACGTGATATTTATACACAGCTTTGGGAATTATGCAATTATGCTATTTACTCGCTTTCAATAATGATTTTCAAAACTCAATTTATTCTTCACAGGCTCAAGTACGATGCGAAAGTGGCAATCCGGGATCCGCAACGAGGCTTCCTATATTTGGACATTCCACCACAGTCATTTCAAACACTAGTTTATTGGTAACCCTCTCGTGGAAGCTCATCCCCTCTTCTTCCATAATTATATTAATATCTCTTCAAAAATCTTCATTATTAATACTTCACCATCATCCCCTACACCAGGATATTCGCTCCAGAGGAAGAAGAAAGTCGACAACTACGCATTCCATAATTTATTGAATAAATAAATAAACTCTTTCCTCTCCAAATACCACAACAAGTACATCAGCACCCTAGACTTGTACAGCTATTGTTACACAATACTCGAGGAAAACAATAGCTCTAAATCCTTATCCAGTTTCCTCTCCATTTATTTATATCCATTTGAATATATAGCAAGGTCACGTGTCAAACACAATATTTCATTATCCGTTCTTACCACCGCCACCCCGATCGACGGTGCACCTACACGCGTTTTCGTGTGTGAGAAACACTCATCCTTGAGTATTTCCCTACTTCCTTCCGCGTACGGATAGACAACTTTATTTATTTATATCGCATTTATTTTCTCCCCGGCCTGTTTTACTCTGTCGTGGTTTCCCCATTCTCCTCTTTGTATACATAAATAATCCAACTTCAGATGTCTTCCTCCCTCCTAACTAGGAATGCGGGTTGAGGAACAACAAGAGTGGGAGCTGAACCGAAAATATGCAATAATAAATACATCCCTTTCCTCGTATTTGTTTCCTTCCAGGTTTGTTCAATGTTCCGTGTACTAAATTGGAGCAGATGTAATGTGTCTGGTTAAATTTACTGATGATGTAAGGATTCTCCCTAGTAGGATTCTAAAGGATATGAGTTCAATAATGGAAGAAAGAGATAATACAAAAAAATGATTAGGCTGATCACATCGCACGTACGCATATGTCATGCAAAGGATAAAATTCTGGAAGGGTTGATCCTTATGAAAATATGACATGAATGTCTTGATTATATCCACATATTTTTTAAGATCTCTTTTGGTGAAATTTACTAGATTGTCTTCTAGGTTGGATGAAGGTTTGTCATAAAAGTAGTCAAAGTTATAGTCAGTAGTTGTAGTCGTTTTGTGGCATCCTCCGCCTTCCTTCACTCGAGACTAGGAAAAAGATAAAGGAAGCTAGAAAGTCGTTAGTTGCATCATGTTGCATTACTATCATTACCCGGAAAGAGCGTGTGCGTGTGTCATCTAAAGGTTGTTATTGAGAGGAGTGCACTCGACAAGATAGACAGAAAGCAAATTGAATGAATCGGCTTGTCTGTCGTTGACTTTTATGGAAGTTATGAAGCTAATAATAAGGGAGCTTTTATTGCCCCTGGCAAACTACACAATAGATAGAGAATACTAGATCCAGTTACCTTTCTCTTCCTAGTCATTTTGTTACAGTTTACGAAAATGATATAATTCTGCTTGGAGATATGCACATAGATGATTTTCGGGTAAAATGTGATATTTTGGAATTCTGAAGGTTATTATGTGGTTGAACCTGAGAAGAGTACGTAGATGCGTGCATCCGTAAGTTTATTTGTTTGGGTGCACTCAAAACAGATAAATTCATAACGATGTTTTGGAGATGAAGTGTGGAGGTGGAGTGGGAAGATAAAATAGAATTGGAAGGCTCTGAGAAAATGCAATGCAATATAATATGATAATGCATAACGGTTCGGTGGAATAATGCACCCTTTTTATCTCGCTTTTCGGAGAGTGGCAGTTAGGAATGTGAATGTAATGAGTTGAGTGTGAAAGAATGTGAGTTGTTATTTGTGTGAGAGTGTGCTTAATTGAGCAAGTCATGTAACACGATGCGTGTAGATGCGGGAGCCATCGTCATGATCATTCTTAACTGCTAACTGCAATTCTAGTGAAATGTTATGGGAAAATAGAGCTGTTTTACCAAATGGGTATGAGAAAGCTCGTATGTATCTTTTACCTTTGACCTTGTTACAAACTAGAAACATGACAAATAGCAGTGGGAAATGGTTGTTGAACCTCATGAGTATTTTTTATTGTCTGTGGAGAGTGTCGCGTTTTCTCCCCAAATGCTTGAATGAATGTTTAGAGCAATGTGAGTAAAGAGTAAGTAATGGTGAAAAATTTCACGCCCACCCAAATGGTTTCCGATGAAATTCACAGATTTGTATGTACGTGTTTGTAATTTAAATGAAAATTTACGAGTTGGTCGCAATTTATCACTGTTAAGTGTTTTGTAAATAGGTATTTATAGAAATTTTTCAATTTCTTTTTACGCGTGGATGCAATTTTATATTCCATTTTTGTACGCGTTGTGTTTAGTAATAGTAATGGATATTTTGTGGTTTTAAAATGCATTTCAAAGACTGCTTATTTATTTTATTTAATAAGATTTTTACAGATTTATATTTACACGTCACGTGTATCATACCTACTTTATCATTTGTTAAGAAATGTACTAAATAGGAGTGAAATTGTCGCTGCCATAAAGTTGATTTCAATATGCCATAAATTATAAATATTTTTCAGAATCACCTGCCTTTATAAGTATTTGTGAATTCGATTTAAGAGAAACGTTTTTGAATAAAATGATTGATTGCAAAAATTGGAGTTTGACGACGAAAATATTTTCAATGAAGCAGATTGGGAATTGATAAATAATAGATTGTCTTTTTCCACATCGCTTTTGGCTTTTGGTTGTTTTCATATAATTTTTCATGAACGTTATATACTTTTGATTCGCTTGATTTTCAAACCCCGCACAGTAGTAAATTACCATAACCTGCCTTGAGCTAACTTGTCGAAACTAGATCAGGTAGAAAAATTACAGCCTTTATGCATAATAAATACCAACATATCTACCAAAAATTACACTTGGAAATACGTACTACTTTCTTTCCTTCATGCGTAGTATATAAAGAATGCGGTGTATACCAATTGAAAAGGGTTACTAGTATGATTAAATACTACAAAATATTCTAGTATAGCTTTCCTGTTAAAATAGTCTATAAGAAATGGTCAACCAAATGTACTCGAACAAACCTTAGCTTACTTTCGTTTTTGCCATGCAATTTCGTGTACGTAAAATAACTCTTATTCCCGTACATGTCTAAAAAGTATGAGGATGTGGAGGTGGCTATTTTAATAGTTTTCTTTCTTGGAAGTACAATATCAGTCATCAGAAACACTCCTGACAAGTAAAACCATACTTTTGTCCCTGGCTATGGATGTGTGTTAAAACTAGACTATCCTCAGTTCATAAAGGAATAATAAGTCATTCGTAATTTTCGACAGAATCAATACGAAACGAGTAGTGGTTTGCTGAAAAATGGGCTAGAAAAGTCGATATTTTGTTTGTAGGTTAAAGTACTATTGACAGTGGAACATGACACGTTACGCTCGACTGGTTGGTTACTGAATGGAGTGCATCATCGTTTCCATTAAAATGGTAGTAGTTCCAGTGGCACAGTGAATATAAAAAGTGAGCTTCTTCGTCACTTTTCTTCTTTAGTCCATCCGATCTTATTCCATCTTTGTTGTCAATGTCATCTATATGATGTTGACTGATAGAGGCTCTTAAAGCTTAAAGGGTCACTTTGCCTCTGTTCCATTGATCGCAATGTTCCTTTTCGTCAAAGTGTTTGTAAAAGTTGAAGTAGCTCCATAAAAAGGAATTCAAGCTTTTATTTTTAGAAGTGCAGTTGTCTGCCTCACTGGACTCGAAGAATTACTGTAAGACATATATTTACGCTACATTTTTTAGATACTCTACCTACTTTTGTATACTAACTTCAAAAGGTTTAGACTAGACCAACTGGATGACTGGATGTCAGTACTTTTCTCGTTTCTTTTATAGTTTGGAGAAATTTTTACGATTGATATTCAATCCACACATGTATGATTTGCCTTCAAATATTTTCGTATCAAAACTGATAGACGAGAGGTGAGGATCAAGCTTACATAAAATCCATCCATTTAGTTTGTAGCAAAAAACTTTCACCTGGACTTGTTTAAATATAAACTAAAAGTGATTTTGAAAGTGTTTCAAAAACTTTTATGAA
>JAHZMU010002989.1:0-16755 GCA_027743725.1 Rambutsinella grinnellia
TCTTGTAGTCAATTAAAACTTGGAAGAAGCCATATCCTTCGATAAGCATTGTCCAAGTGCCATCTCCTTGAATTGTTGTGTTTGCATATGTTCCATTAGCTTTGTATTGACTCCCGATTTTCATGCCGGGTAAGACGTAACTGACGTGGAGTTCAGATTTGTCTAATTGAGCGAAGGCTAGACCACTTAACTCCTCGGTTAGGTCGAAGGCTGTGAAGTTAACGAATGTTGCGTGGATATCGTGGCCTGCTCGATCGTCAGAGAAATGAATGTCAAAAGAGTTTGGATTTGGAGGAAATGGATCGTATCCGTTTGATTTTGCCCAGTTTGTGAAGTTTTCGTTCAAAGCTTTTTCAAGGAAGGCTTCTACTATATCGTCGCTTTCGTCTAAAACCGAGCGTAAATTTCATAAATTGATAATTATTAAATAATTAATTAGCTTACGGGAGAAAGCGCTGGCTGCAAATACCATCAAGAGTAAAACATGAACTTTGACCCAAGCCATTGTAGATTTTAATTTAAAATTAAGGCAGGAAGAAAAGATGAAAATGGCGCAAAGAGAAAATTGGCATTAAATAGTCTAGACAGGGAGAAGTGCATAATTCAATTCGAAGCTGATATCGGTGAGGTTATAAACCGCGAGGTAAGAGATAGCTTGTTACATAATTCTCCAAAACGCTGGTTAAGCACTTTTTGACGGGTTGTCAGATAATTGCGGACAGTTGAATGGGCTTATTATGAACTTTGTTCAGAATGAAGGCCGTTCTTGTAAATTGCACAATTTAGGGAATTACTTGCACGCAAATTACAAAGAACGTTACTGTTAATCCAAGCATCTGCAAATGCAAAAATCTTTAAACATTTTATCTTCTATTTTTTGTTAAACTGTTAAGCTTACACTTGCCAAGGTTGAATAATTAATTGGAAATTCGTTGCACGCTTTGATTGAATTTTTTTGTGAGTTTAGTTCATCCAGAATAAAGGTCAATTCGTCATACGCAATTTGTTTCCGGTTTTCCTCCAAGCCAATCCAAACTTTAAATTTCTCCATTTCTTTACAAACATCTGCTGATAACTTTAGAATGGCTACTGTATCAAACATGTTCACAAACCACTTTATAATTTTAAGCCAATTTAGGTTTTCTACCGCAAATATTTCGTGGAAATTAAGACCGCATAGTATAGAAAACTTTCTAGAAGACTTAAGCCAAATATATTTCCAAAATTTTGATTAATTTGTACGACGAAATCTTTCAAGTCAGAATAATGCTTTTTAACATTTGCCCATTTAGCTTCAGGCGAGTTCAAATATATTATAAATTGTTTGCAATATGAACGGGTTGTTAAAGCTGTTGTTAAGAGAAACATGTCTGCAAAAGCGTACAAAATTCTCCTAAAGTAATATCCAAATAATGCTATTACCCAAAGGATTAATTGGCCAAATTCATTCAAATCTAAATAAAATAGGTTACGTAGCTGTTTTGGCGTTGCTTTTGGGAAAAAGCCTTTTTCAAAGCTGATAAAGTTGGAAAGGATGATGATTATATAAAATATTAAGTAGGAGAGGAGAATGTTGGACTCCCTGAAAATTGTTCGCTTCACATTAGTTTTATTAGATAGATTATTCTTTAGATTTTGAGCTTGTTCTGCCAAATTGCAAAAAAATGGCCTGATTAATCCAGACAAACTTGACAAGTTGGAACCTCCACAAGTAGTAAATGATGGTACGAGCTAGAATAAAATATTGAGATGGATTCCGAATGTTTTGAGGGATTGCTTCCTTCAAATCTGCAATCATCCAAGGTAGACTTAAGAAAGTTAAACTAAAACAAATAAAACGTTGAGGGTGAGAAAAAGAAACTATAAATTTTGGATTGTAACTTTCTTGATCAAGTTTAAGTTTGAATGGAGAGAAAAAAAGGTAATGGGCCATGTTAAAGTAAATTATGAAGTTGTTTGGTGTTCCGGGGGAAGGAGTTTGATTCTCAGGAATTTTTATTACGAAGTGGTTGAGTTGGGGCGGTTGGATTTTTGCGGATGTACGTTTAAATTCCATTTTTACTAGTGAATGCTTTGAGAGTTAAGCGTCGGAAGTCTTTGCTTTATTATAAACGTTTCGCCTTATTAAACGCTTATTATCGTCACCTCATTAAAGCCATTAAAATTTTAAGGTCGAAACCAAATTGCGTAAAATTATCTAAGCCATCTCTTAGAAAAGTGCCATTTTTTAAAAATAAAATTACCTTCTTTGCCCCATCCAAACCAATTATTTTATAATTTATCAGTATTCAATATTAGTATTTCTACTTCATTTCCTACGTTACGCAATTATGTTTTATTATGATTATTAAACACATAAAAATGTAAAGCAGGAAATGGCTAATTTGGTCCGCTAAAGAAATGCTATGAAAGATGTTAAGTGGGTTTTTACAATTGACTTGAATAGTCTAGACATGACAAGGTTTTAACAAAACCGATATTGTAATTGGCAAGCAATACTGGATTATGTCCTGATAAGCTGGAACGATTACATTGTTTTAAATGTTACATTAAAAGTTGTTCATTTAAATGCTTGCAAAGTCTTTTAATCTTCAGTTTCTAAACTGATTGGGCATGATTGATAATAAAATAAAAATTATGTAATTAATTTGTTTTACAATTTTGTAAACGTTTCAATGATGTGGCGTGGGTAATAGCCAGTTATGCTCTTGATTAAAGCTATGAAGAATTTAATCGGATACGATTAGAAATGAATGACAAGTGATTCCTTTTTCCATTATGATTCTCTCAAGGTTTTTCTGACCTTGCGCTTATCTTATCAAGCAGATAATTTGTGGCATATTAAGAAGTGAAAAAAAAATTCACTGCTACTTTTATTAGCTGAAAGTTTACGTGTAATTTAATTAGATTATAATTACAATGAACACGCAGGGTAAATCTCGAGGATTAATTTGGTGGATTTGGAAGCAAATCTTCCTTGCTTTTTTATTGATTTTGGCGTGCTTTCAATTAAGCTATTTCTTTGATTATCATTCGAATAATGATGTGGCTTGTAGCTTCCCTAAAGTTGACCTTTATACTGAACAGATAATTCATTATTTAAAACTTAACCCTTTTTATGTGACTTGTGAGAAGGTTCCGCTTCTTTTCAATTCTACATTGAACGGGACGATTGTTCCGGCGAGGATAAAAGATGATTATAGCCTTGAAGGAATAAGTAATTGCTGCTATAAACAATTTTGGAGGGAAGGAGACAGTTCTGTTAAGTTTAGTGATGAATGCCACCCGCTTTCGTTTGAAGAAGAGACGAAGATTCCTGCCGAGCATGAGCTCATCTCTATTTGGTGCGAAAGAGGGGGTCAGGAACAGCTTTTTGACTTTCATTTATTTACGCCAGTCAAACCGGAAGTGGAGAAAAGGCTTGATAAAATCATCAGCGATGAAGGCGTAAAAGAGAGGAAAGTGAACGTTGTTATTTTAGGCATTGACTCTCTTTCAAGAATGAATTTAATGCGGACAATGCCAAATACTTTGAATTACTTGAAGGAACTTGGAGCTGTGGACATGCAAGGCTATAATAAAATTGGGGGTAATTCTCTAAATTAATTTGGATAGAATTCAGTTAATGGATTTATCTCTAGATAATACGTATGAAAACATCTTCCCATTTCTCGCCTCTCTTTCTGGGAGAGAGATTGATTATGGATGCGCTTGGTCTAAGGAATTCGACACGTGTCCCTTAATATGGAAGAATTATGAGAAGAAAGGCTACCGGACTTCCTATTTTGAAGATGGGGATAAATTAGCTGGGACAGTTTTCAATCATTATCGAAATGGATTTTTGGAAATGCCAACGCATTATTATATGAGACCGTTATCAGTTGCCTTTTGGACGAGTGGGATTATGCCGAATAAATTGTGCTACGGCCCAAGACTTGGTTTTGAACAGATGTTGGGGAATATTAAGAAATTTATTTATAATATGAATGGAAAGCCTCATTTCCAGTTTGCGTGGGCGGGGCCGTTAGCCCATGATCATATTAGATCTTCAGAATATGGCGATGCTCACGTGCTAGATTTGCTTAGATGGATGGGTGAAATTGGCTATTTGGAAAATACGGTGGTTATTTTGATGAGTGATCACGGATTGAGGTATTCAGCTTTTAGGGAGACATTGCAAGGCCAGATTGAGGATAGGCTGCCGTTTGCTTACCTTTTAATTCCGGAATGGATAAAAAGAAATTATTCTGGAGCTTATCTAAACTTGCTTGGAAATAGGGAGAAGCTTGTAACCGCTTATGATTTACATGAAGTATTGGTTGATCTGTTAAATTTGGAGAGGATTGAAAATGATGAGGTGGAGAGGAGAAAGGATGAGATGAATTATGAGCTTGTTACTAATTTTACTATTTCGAGAGGGATTAGTTTGTTCCTTCCTATTCCTAAAGAGAGGACTTGCGCTATGGCTCAAATTGATCCTAACTATTGCTCTTGTAATAAAGTAATAGAGGTTCCTATTGAGAGTGAAGAAGCGAAGAAAGCGGCGCTAGTGGCTGTTGAGAGGATTAATTCGATAATTGAGTCTTATAAGAAATGTGCGGTGCTTGAGTTAGCTAGTGTTTTAATTGCTCAAAGTGAGGAGGAGGCTGTGGGAGTTTGGCAAGGTTTAAAAGTTAATTTTGAGACAAGGCCGAGTAATGGTACTTTTGAAGCGCTGGTACAGGTAGGGAAAAAGGATGAGGAGTGGACTGTTTTGGGGACTATTAGTAGGACAAACGCGTATGGAAATAGTAGTTGGTGTGTGGAGGATGCTCTTGCTAAGTTATATTGCTACTGTATTTAATTAATGATATAACTATTAAAAATCGAAATAAATATTTTGTTATGCTTCATTTAATCAATTAAATTTACAACCAATTATTCAACAATTTGACTTTTAATTAAACGTTCTTGTATTTCCATCTGAATTATTGGCAGCTAAAGCAAGCTCAGCATGTCCGTCCTTGTAGCTAAAAGGTACATCCTTCAATAGGATGTCCATCCGTGTTTGTCTCTGTCTCCAGCCCAAAGTCTAATGTCATCCTCTTTGTAAACTCTACCTCAACCGTGTACGCATCCTTGTTCCTTACGAATCTCATTTGATTGCTTAACCTTGACCTGACCTCACTTGCGGACAATCGCTTTCCTGTATATTCTCCTGAAACATAAGCTTGGGCAACATACTCTACTGGATAATTGGTCCGTATCTTTACAACGCTTGAAACGACGGATACGTAACATGCTGGAACTTCAATGGTTTTGTCCACGCCAAATTCCTTCCTTGTTTCATTTCTGTACCTGTCCGTGGTTTGCTCTGTTTTATTTCTTTGAAACTCATATCCCGTCTTGAGGGACGCAGTAGCTTTTGTCTTAGCAAAGAGAGGAATGCCTGCACTTGCCTCTAAGGTGAATGCTGTATCTAAATAAAATCGATGGTAATCAGAAGTTCCCAAGACTCTTTCCATCTCCATGACTTCGATAACTTCTTTTCGGATATTGTACCGTTCGGTAATAATTGTGCTGCCGTTATTTCTAAACGTTTGCTTTGCTCCCATCTCGATATCTATTGTTTCTGAGGTGTCGTCTGCTACCTCCTTTAGATTCATTTTGAAAATGTTGACATTAAGCTTGTAGTCCTTAAGGAGTTCATTCTGATCACATGCTCTGAAAGAGTCGGCATCATCATAGAAATAAGGAAGGGTCGAATGATCTCCTTTTGTGACTTGGAATGACTTTCCTTTACAATTAGGATGGGAGTAAAGGACGACACAAACATCAGTTTTCATGGATGCTGCTTTATTCCAAGCCCATCTAGGGAGATTGATACATCCGGGATTAACCGAGAGATCGATAAGGATATCTTCGAAGTAGTTTAGATTGTAAAATTTAGCACGTAAGTCACGATAAGGACTTTCCTCAGTGATGTCGTTGCAAGATCGGAAGGAGTCGGCTTCGTCATAGAAATAAGGAAGGGTTGGGTGGTTGCCTGCTTCGACTCTGAAATAAGTTCCAGTGCAGTAGTAATGGGAGTAGAGAATAACGCATTTTGACGTTTTCATCGATGCCGCTCGATTAGTAGAGCCACGAGGGAGGGTCTCGCAGGAGGTTGTAACGGTAGACTCAAGTAAAAGTTGACCACCGTAGTGGTTGTGGTCGTAGAAGAAAATATTGTACGATTTGGACGCGGTGGCAAGTATAAGGATTAGAAAAATCTTTAAAGTTGCCATGGTAGACGAAACAAATATTAACCCAAGTAAAGAATTAAGAAAGAATTGAATTTGTCGGACTAAAATCTGAGTTTGAGAATTTAGAAATTTCTACATTGCTTTATATATGAGTTGAGTCTAATCTTTTACGTCGTTAACCTTCGTAAGCAAAATGCATGTGTGATTTATTAATTTGACGTGGACGGCGACAGTTCCAGATAAGATGCGCTCTCATGTCATAATTATGTCCAACCGGATGAAATTTCAATGAAATTTTGTTCAAAAGTTTCAATGTCATATTATTTGCTAACTTATCAGTTCCGGTTTAGCAAACAGTTATCGCATTTCGGGGTTTTGCTGCTTGTCAATCATTAAAAACATCGGAAGTAAGTTGTCACGGATATTAAATGTATTTGGAAAATTTGTAATATCTAAAATTATTTTAAGATGCTATTCAATTGGCTGTATGATTAAAAGATTAAAAGAGAAGTGGTTTATATATGCCAAAACCAAAGGCTTTTGACTCAGAAGTTCTGAGAATTTCACGAGTCAATTGAACACATTGCGTAAGCCAGTGCTTATCTTCATTATTAAACTTGAATAAATATTACAATTCACTTGATGTTTTTTATATTTGACATTCTCAACAGGTTTGTTCCGGTGTTTGATCTGAACATTTGTAATGTCATTTCGTCATTAGCTATTAAAAAACCGCATTACAAAAATAATTAGTGTCATTTGGGTGAAGGACAACATGTGCTGAAAATGATAAATCTTGGACTGTTCAGTTGAAGTGGAATAACAACAGGAAGTATTTTGACACCTCACTGGAAAATTTAATTGACATTTAATTAAATTAATTTAGAAAAATATGCATATTTGGATATTGGGAGTGGAAGATTAAATATTATGATGTCAAATTATTTTGAGACTTCTTCATAAAGCTGGCAATATGACTATATTACAATAATATCTACTTGGGGGAGAATATTACTCGATGGAATGCAAGTACATTGTAATTGCAAAGCATTTTAAATTAAATATATGGTCATTGAGCAATTCATGAAATGATATGAAAGGGGATATAACATAGTCTCCAATATGAATTCTAGAACAAGCCATTTAGAAACTTTTTGCGGTAAGATAATGACGTTTGCGTCTGGCTTTGCCATTTAATTGAATTAACATTCAGCACTCATTCAATTTAAAGGCAATAAATTATACCCGCCTGGAAAATAAAAATGTGGTTAATTTAGTAAAAAACGTTTAATTGATCATAAAACGTAACGGATATTGATTTATTGATATGAATGAGTTTACAAAACTATTAATTAATAATCCAATCCTAGATGAGTTGATGGAAAAGTCGACATTTATGCAAATAAGTGGGGCTAGATATTCTTTATAGCTGAAATGATTTATTCCTTAGATCAAATTTTACAAATAAGTATTTTATTGACGTAATTTTATGGCCTAATAATTTATGTTATATTTTCTTGACCTGTTCAGTTAATTTCTGATTTATTCTTCGTTACCAACACCGCTCATTCGATATGAGAAGGAAGTTAATGCAAGCTTGTTTGAGCTATGACATCCCTTCTTGACCGACTTGACTGTGTTGTAATTCAACTTGTTCTCATTCAACTTGTCAATGTCAGTAATCAAAACGGCCTTTCTATTATTCTGAGGGACTAAACAAAGGCTCTCTCCTTCAAATGAATGCTTGTCGTAAACAGTCCAGCTTTCAGTTCCGGTGATGATGATTGACTTATGGATTTCTTCGTTAAGCTTCTTTCTCCCGTCAGTGAACATGGCTTCCTCTTTAGTTCTGAACCAGGTGCCTGTGTAAAAAGTGATGCTGTTCACACTTATATCAATTGGGGAGCCGGCGTAGCGGATTGAAGAGAGTTTGCTTGATGTGGAATTAGCAATGTCATAACAAGTAATGTTTTGACGGTGGCCAACAGCGTAGTACATGTAGCCTTCGTATTTGTGGTCGTAGAAGTTCCATCTGGAATAAAATAATGTTAAAATCTAAAAAGTGATGAAAATGAATGTCTCAACTTACATTCCCTTAACGCAAGCCTTAACTATTCTGTCATTCCAACCAATTTCGTTCAAGTCGTCAATAACTGGATAGTTAATTTCACGCGATTGGCCAGCGCTGTCGTAAATAGTCAAGTGGGGTTGCTGGGAAAGGATTAAAATGGGGAGGGTAAGACAAACGCTCAGGATTAGTTCAAGTGAAATTGACGCCATGATAAGAAACACTTTGGAAAAGAAATTCAAGTTTTATTTAAAAGGATGAGCTAATCTACAAAAAATCGTGCTTTTATGCAAAATTTTATGATCCTGAAATTTTTATGAATGGATGATTTATCATTTTTTTGCCATCAAACGTAACCACACATCATTGAGCACAAGGTAATAGATGGGATTTGAGTCTGGAACAGACATTATGACGCGCATCAATTGCAGATGGAGATCATTAGTTCGAAATAAATTATTTTTAAATATATAAATGTCACTTGCAGAGACGTGCTGTTTATTGATTCAAAATTTAAAATATTATGTCTATACAAATTTAATTAATTGCAGAATTCAACTTGTCTAAATTCCACATAACAGATCCGGATGTTAAATTATAAATTGACTAGGATTTTTTATTTGATGATATAGCAGTTGAAGCTATTGTGATTCGATATTATAGCTTGTGTCCAGCTCGCATGAAAGCTCCAATCCATCACTTGTCCAAGTTCATTGAGAAATTTTCCAACACATTTCATTTCAGAGTGGATGCAGATGGTCTTCCAATTATTATATATTAATGGATTTGATATTATGTCTAAAATACGGGGGATTTCATGACATCCTGGGGTTAAATTATCTTCGTATGGAAAACTTCGTAAGAAACTTTATTCCGATTGCGAAATGTTAAGCCTTTAAGTAAATTCTAAATTGGAATTACCAGAGAAAATTACATCAAAGAAGAAATCATACATATTTTGGGTTGAATTCAGCCGAAGCGAAAGAATTAGGAAAGAAGGAAGTCATCAAGATTATGGACTATGAGAGAATGTGGGAGTCGAATATTTGGAAACTTTTGCCTAAATTAAGAAAGCTCCATATTACAACACTTGCAAGCCCAGTCAAGTCAAGAATTGGTAAAAAGATAACAAATTTGTACGGATATGTTAAGAAATGGGAGGATTCATGTTCCTTCTCGTTCCGGAGATTGGGATGTGGTTAATTTGTTCTACAAATCTCAGAATTACATTTGATGGAGAGAATAATGAGTGGTGACAATAATCAATTTTATTTTTCAAAGTGTAAAAGATATACATTTTGTTGTAAAATATAAATTAACGTCGAATATAATTGTAAAACATTGTAATGAGGAAACCGCTTTTGAATGGTTGTATAAAATGGATAAAATTAAAATTTTCAAGTAATACTTTTGCCTTCTCCAGAATATTTTTACAGCATAATTGGATGGTTATCTTCTTGTGAC
Organism: Rambutsinella grinnellia; assembly: GCA_027743725.1. NCBI lineage: Eukaryota > Metazoa > Arthropoda > Collembola > Entomobryomorpha > Entomobryidae > Rambutsinella > Rambutsinella grinnellia. The sequence continues at coordinate 9,757 of JAHZMU010002989.1, forward strand.
TTATCAGCGGATTTCTTGTGATTTTGTGATCATTTATTTTTTCTCATAGTAACGACAGCCTGATTCCAAATCACACGCACAAAATGCAACCCTTTAGCAAGGTTGCCCTGGAATTTTTGCTTTCCACGAGTTGATTTTATTATTCCATCCCATATTTTGCAAATTAGAAATTTCCTCAATTGTCCCAAGTAGGATGATGGACTCTCCAATACATTTCCTTTCAGAGTATATGCAGATATTCTTCCAATTATTATTGATGGATATTATGTTTTGCCGAAAGGACGGAGGGATTTCATGACAACCTTGAGTCAGATTGTCTTCGTATGCATACCCTAATGAAAAATTTGGTTAAAGCAATGAATTAAATAGTAGATAAAAATTGTATAATTACATACCCGTAAAATTTGCACCAGTGAAGAAAGCAATGGTAGCAGCTCTTTGCAGAATGCTTTTAATTTGTCCTCCAGAAGTTGTTGTTGTTGATGCTGTAGCCGTTATTGTTTGCAATCCTTCGCTTGGAACGCAGTCTGCGCATCCTATATACATTATTTATTTACTTCTCCAACGTAAATCAAACCCGGACCATTCTCTACCTTCTGCACTTTTAAAATTGATCCGGATTTGATTACTACTCGAAACTAATCTATTTGGGATTGCATCACCACATCCCTCGTAAATAACTTGGTTGGTGATTAGCTCGGTTATTGTCAACTTGTCGCAGGTACAGGTTTTATTACATCTGAAGATATCAAAGGCTATGAAGTTTATTTCAACCTGTTTAGATTTATTTATTTAACTTTAAATCTCGAATACATAAAGGCTATAGTCAATATTAGTCTAACTTTAAATCCATAGGATACAGAAACAACCCAGTTTTTATTTTCGTTTCCAGGATACGGCTCTGGATAATTTGTAGAGCTGATATTTCCTTTACGGATAGAGAGATTGTGGATTATTCCTTGCGTGTCCTCTTCTACAAAAAATATTTTTGAATTAAATTACTTTAAAACTAATAATCAAGTCATACTGAAATCGCTGCTAGTCGAAGGGCACCCCCCAATTGATTTCATCTTATTCGATATTCCACATCTAAACCAGTTTTCATTACAAAGCGTGCCGGGTCTCATTTCCATTAATGCTTTAGAACAATCTTCCTCTTGATAGATTCTTACACACGTTCCGTCAGTTTCAATATAATTGGTTTTTTTATAAACGCTGTCACAGTTACCCCTCCAATCACAGAGATTATAGCTTTTAGTATTCACGCAGGTTTCGACGCTTCCAGAAATACGGTTAGAGTGGCCGAAGGGACGGTCGTATTGATAAAGTTTTGCTTCCCGACTCCATGATGGGGAGAAGAGTCCTACTAGAATAATTAGGGGGAGAAGCTTCCCAAGCATATTTCTAAATGAAATTAAAATGATTAACTTTCCAGAAAAAATCCTACTTTAAATTATTCGAGCGCTTGGTAAAAACGTATAAATTTTATAAAATTAGGAATAGTTTGACGGGACAATGGAAAATGCTAAAACTAAATGAGCATGTTTGAACTGAGCTATTAGATAAAATCTTTACGGAGTAAATCTTTCGTCCGTAAGTCAATTAAATTTGTTCCCCAGTTGGTGTCGTAGAACTCGACCAGATTAAAATTTATTGTCTTTTCCAGAGACATAATAATCATTTCTGTGTAAAGCATTTGCCATAAAAGAAATTACTCTTAATTAATCTCAATTGAAAGAAAACTGACTTTGGAATTTTCATGCCTGAACGAAGAGGTCAAAAGTATTGTCAAAAACAATTCAACTGCATTCATTCATGGAAAAGCGAGAATGCACAATTTTAAACAAGAGATTTGGAACTGTTCTTTTTGCATGAAACTAAATACGCTTTTTGCATTACTTTGTGAGGCCGGCTTGTAATAAAAAATATAGCGAGGATGAAACAATTGTCAATTTATTATAATAAATTATAATATTTATTCTAACTTTGAACTATAAAGGTTAAGCCTATTTTGCCTAAAATATTTTTTAAAAAATATGCTATTTAAAGCCATTCTTCTCGGTCAAATTACTTTGGTGGATTCACCACAAACAAACCCGTACGTTTTGCGTAAAAGAGACCCATTCCCACCGTGAGTAATGCGACGCATCCAAAAGCTACTCCTACCACCCAACCAATTTCATAACTTTCACCATCCAAGAAATAAATACTAGGCTCACTAGGTCGTCCGTTGTCCGTTATTTCAGAATAAGCAGATAAAATATTAATGAGATACTTTTCAAACGTATCCATCTCAACATCAATGAAACCAGTGTCGCGAGCTGTGAACCAGCGATCAAATTTGTGAACGTAAATGTCTCCTACATAACTATTTAGTTCCGACTCAATATCTTTTACGAAGTCAAAGTTAACCGTTATATTTTTGAAACAAGCAGAGAAATCCATTCCATCATAGACGATAAAATTTTCTTCAATTCTTAAGCCGTAAATACTAACATGGATTGAATGGAAAGCCATTGATTGAGGAGCAAGTTGAAATTTTCCGGTTGTTTTCCCTGAAGTTATATCCCCGTCTATTTCATACTCCCCGTTTATTGAAAGGTTTGAAAAGGTTTGTAATTTAATATCAATATTGCCTGCGGCAATGTCTGAGGAGATCTTAGTAAGCTCATTATCCATACTTGATAGCCCGCTTAGTGATTGGTTATAAGCTTGACCTTTAAACTTCATATTTCTTGAAATGCCTCTCAATTTAAATGTGTCCAGATTGATATAATCTTTCCCATTTTCAGCCAACCACGGGCCGTAATCTTGCATAGCTTTTATAAGGAAATTGTGGAGTCGTTCATCTGGCGTTGGAGAAGCTATTTGGAAAATAAATGTATATAAATTAAGATTTTAATCAATTATTATCTAATCATTACGTTACCTGCGGTAAATAGCTGGTGGCTCAGGCCAAGAATGAACACAAACTTTATTATGGCACTCATTTCACTTTCAGAAGGTAACTATTTTGAGACAATTTGGTTTTTAAAATATAAAAAAATTAAAAATTGATGCTGTGGCTAGTGAGAAGCACATTAAATGACATTTTCCTGAATAAAGTCCTTTATTCAATGTCGATTGGAGTGGGCAATGCCCACTGGTCATGAAATATTTATAAATGTTTTGAACAAATCAAGAAAATCAAGAATTAAGTAATATTTTCTTGGGGAATAAACTAATTTTATAACAGAGGAAGCGAAAGCTTTACGAGTCATTAGATGACGCATTGCTGAGTGGAATTCATATAAAATCATTCTGGTTATAATGCAGCTGCAGTTTACGATCTGATTAAAGAATTCTTTTAAATGATTTATGTGAGCGTTTCTTTTGTTAGATGAGATGATAATTATTTCAGCACAGTTAATTCTTGCTTAAGAATTCATGAAAGGAGTGAGAAAGCATTTGAGACAAAGGAATTTAGAGCCCTGTGGTTTCTACAGGAGTGAATATATAATGCTACAGCATAGATCAGTTCCATGAGTTTGTAGTAAAAAGAGTAGCGAGGATGAGACAACCTGTTGAAAGGAAAGCATTTAATATTTTTGTCCGTTTTTGGTTTTGTTTGGTAGGAAATAGTAGTTCATATTTATTTTGGTTTAATTAGTAAGAGAGTATAATTTTGGCTTTTAGTTCAAGAGTTAAAATGCCAAGGAGGAAGGGACCTCGCGGCGGAGGAAGAGGGAGAGGTGGATGCAGAAATATAATAATAGAATTGCCAATAAGGTCAGCGCAAAAAATAGAAGACGGAATATCTTCAGAGTCAACAGTGACATGGAATCCTTTTACAGTCCTTCCTAAAGAAGTAATTTAGTCGTTAATTTGCCAAGTAATAATTAATATAATTATTAATAAAAATATTTTAGATTTACTTGGAAATTTTCAACAAATTGGAAGATCCAAATGATAAGGAAAGGTTTATGAACGCTCACCCAAAATGGTACGACCTCTTCAAGTCTAACAGAACTCTGTGCCTGTTTGGAGAAGTCTTGAAGGTTTTAGCAAAAAACGGAGATGGGATTGATCCAGGAGCTGTATCCGACTCAAATGGGCTAACAAAGATTATCTTAACCTCCGGAATGTTTGCAGAGATTGGGACGTTGCCTTGCAGAAATATATTCAGCTCCACACTTGCCATTTCCAAGCTCGTAGAACAACCGCAGAATGCATCCCAGTAACATTGGGATATGGTCAGTATTCCTACATAAATGCTGAGAGAGAGTGGCTTTTGGATAAGACATTCGAATGGGATTCAGAAGCTGAATTGAAGACATCTCTAGAAAAGATTATGGTTACACATCCGCCCTCAAAGAACCCATTCTTAACTAGAAAAATCTATCTTGACACCCAATTCCTGACGCGTGAAGGGCGCGCTCAAGTCGCTAACCTTTTGAACACCTTTGGCCATCACATTTGACACCTTCGCTTCCACTTTTGTGAGAAAATAACTCGCAACTCTTTCTCCCAATTTGTAAAATGGTTGTCCCTAATGCCCGAATTGATAACAGTTCATGTCAGTGGCGAATTATGGTTAAGTGATGAATCAAATTATACAAAAAAGCGAATAAGAGAAATCGACAATGTGTCAGTTCAACTTCCGGAGATGAGTAAGTTATCAGTTCTGAAATCGAGGGGTCTCCTCCCCCTAGTATTTAATAAAATTGTGAGTGGAATTAAGGGGCCTTTACAGACTGTCTTGATTTCTAATCATGATTTACACTATTTTCCACTCGAATTATATCAGCTGCCCGTAAACGTCATAAGTGCTAACGTACTTGTTACGGGAATTAGAGACTTTAACCATCTTAAAGGTTTCCAAGCTTTGCGAAAGCTCACCATTATTTCGAGAGGAAGAAGTTCACTTTTTCCCAGTCCCGAATGGCCAGAATGGGCTGAAATTTGGAGAATTCTTGAGGAAGCATTTCCCCACTTGGAGGAACTCAACTTGAAGCTACCTGATTTCGTAACGGATGCGGAGAAGCTAAAAGCTCAAGAGCAAAGCTTAAGTTATCGTTTGAAATTGATGAAGTTGAAGAAATTAAAGATTGAACTACCCCATTTGGCTAGTTTGGACTTTATTTTACCCCTTAGGGAACTTGAAGAGCTCCAGATTGATTTGGATTTTGTGGATTGGGAGTCTCCAGAAGCGAGAAGGTTGGAGAGGAAAGAAATAATCAAGTTTAACATGAGATTTGGGAAGATGTGGAGGTCGAATATATGGCAGATGCTTCCAAAATTAAACAAATTATATATCAATGCCAGGCCAAGGTCATTGGGGAAGACGTTGTATGAAATGTTCTCAAATTACTTGTATGGATACGTTAGGGAAGGGTCGCACAAGAGAACTATTGCATTCAATCCTCAAAGTTCCTTCCCACATTGGGAAATGTATAGCTTATTTTTCAAGTCTCAGAATTACACATCACTAGATTAAAGATAAGCGTGGAATGTAGTCAATGCATATTTATAGGGTTACTTTTTGTATATTTTATCTTGATCAAATTGGATGAAAAAGGCTGAAAGATTGTTAAATTTGCTACAAATTGTAAAAATTGTAGATTAATTAATAAAAACTATCTGGCTAAGTTGAAATTGAATCCGCTTGTGATTGAAATTATTCATCATCACTTCAGCGTTTCATATTTCATCCAAACGCATAAAGAATGACTAATGCTATGACAAAAAATACTCTTATCGGCTAAAAGTGCACCCTTTTATCTCACAGAATGGAGAGTTATTTTAGCCAAAATTGTCCTAGCCTAGTCAGCTTTATCATTTTTGGTGAATACATAAGTTCTTATAAAATTGCAATTGCACAGGAAGTCTTCTACGTCATGAGCGGAGATTAAGAGGACAACCAATGTCTTTTGCAAACGTTTTGCAAACGAAAAATTAACTTGAGAATGGAATCCAGCAAAATGCTTACACAGTTAGTGAACTCTCACTCTTGAATGAATTCATTCTGCTTGCACACCTTTTTAAGAAATCAACTTGGAAGTTTTTAGATAGGAAAATCTTTATAAACAAGAATGAATTTAACTAAATTCATAATCCTCCTCGCCTGCTTCATTCATCATATATTAATCGCAGGTATTTTTTAAAATTATTAGCTAATAAAATTATAATCAATTAAAATCATATTCTTAATTTAGTTTGTGAAGAGAGGCTCGTTTACGGAACAATCGACGAGCACAACACAGCCTACAGCATTTTTTTCATACCATTAAATGGAACGGCGAAGCCTTCATCAAACTCTACATTCCATTTCACAAGTGACTTCCGAGGCATTGCCTACATCAGATCTTTGCAATGCACCAGAAATGCTACAGTTCTTATCTCAGTTGATAACCGTTCCAATTCCAAGCTTTATCAATTCTCTTTGAATGGATTGAGCTCCTTCTCAACAACGTTTCAAAACCGCGACATAAAAATCCGACATGATTGGCTCACAGGAAATTTATATTTGGTAACTGTGCATAAAATAGCGGTTGCTGTTCCGGAAGAGAATTCAACGACAAAGTTAATAACGAAAGTGGTCGTTAATAGCCCATCTCATATAACTGATTTAGCATTCAATCCTAATTCGGGTCTCATGTATTTCTCGACTCAAGACAAAATCATGCAAGCTAATATGGATGGAAGTGAGATGAAAGAGCTTGTCTCTAATGATATTAGTCATCCCATAGCGCTCGCTATAGATTTGCTTAAAGAAGGAGAGGAAAAGCTTTGTTGGATGGATGTCGGTAAGAAAACAATCGAGTTCATTAAATTGAATGGGAATGGCAGGGGCGTGAGTATTATCGGAGAGAAGTTTAAACCATCTTATCCATTCCTTCGTTTGTATGAAGATCAACTGATTTATGTCGATGAGAATTACAATTACAAGGTAGAATATCATTTTGATGAAAATCAATTAGAAATGATTAGCAATTTATGATTTAGAGCATAAACAAAAAT
>JAHZMU010002990.1:0-22905 GCA_027743725.1 Rambutsinella grinnellia
ACTCTTCCTTACCAAGATGAGTTCGAGTGACCCAACCGAAATTAACTTTGATGATCTCGCCTTAACGCCCAAGACCTTGTCTTACCTTCCGCACCGGAAAGGTAAACAAGTTCAAGGAAAATTATGGCAATTTCTCCCCTGCAACTTCCGTTTCTTCTTTAATGGCCACGTTATGATTGGACCTGGAAGGCCTTTTTGGATTTACATTTTATTTCTCTTGATTGGGATTAGCTCCAGCTTCGTTTTCTTCGAGTAAGCTATAAAATAGCTTATCTTTAACCTTTCATCATCTACAATTTTCTCTTAGCTTCCTCCCATTCTATACGAGCATTGCGGATACAATTCCAATCATCTTCCTCTCCTTCTTGGTCTTAACCTCATTCTACAATTTACTCCGAGTCATTTTCACCGACCCCGGCTATATGATTCCGCATTGGTGTAAGTTATATACTATATTCTATATTCCTTTCTACTATATTCCTTTCTCCTTCTCATTCCCCTACAGTTTCAGACCAATATTCGTGGCTAACCCATTCCACATCAATTTCGGAGATCCACGACCGCTTCGGCTTCACTTCTTATTGTAGCATTTGCAAAATATTCCAGTTTCCAGACACCTTCCATTGCCACGAGTGTCACGCTTGTATCGGTAATAAATCAGTTTAATATTTGAATCATTTCATTTTCTAAATAAGCTATTATTTAGACGGAGGAGACCACCACTGCCACATCTTAGGCACTTGTGTGGGTCGGCGAAACTACAGAAACTTTTACCTCTTCACTTTATCAACGAATTTAGCTCTCCTATTCAGTCTCGTGATGACTATCATGCGTTTCATTCAGAGTAAAATTCAATTTCAACAAGCACAATCCATTAACCTAATTCCCACGCTTGAAAAAAATGAGTTTACTGAACTATTCTGTAGATTGGGAGTCGTCTGGAGTCTTATACGCTTTATCGCAAGCGATAACTTTTTATTTAATCATCTCAACTCTAGTTCTCCCCCCACTGGGGTTGTACGTAATGCTTTTGCTGCCGATTGCTCATGCCCGCCTAATCTATTATGGATTGACTCTGAGTCAAGAGGTGAAAAATAGCTAAACTTAATAGTAATCTCTCATTAAACTAAATATTTCCCAGGACTATTCCTTCTCAAATCTATACGACCTCCACGATCTAACTTTAGGCCAAAAGGTTAGGCATTTCTTTAACAATTTTCACAAAAGGGTTATCGCCGGGCCACCCAAAAGCCAGATTCCAATTAAAGGTTAGCTCAAAATCCTAAATAATTTTATAGAAAATCTAAAAGCCTCTCTTCCAATTAGTTCTCAAGCTAAATGTCAAGCTTCCAGCTATTTCCCGAACTCAAATAGCCCACGACCTCCACAACCACGTGCAGAGCCTCCATCTCATTCCAAAGGTCAAATTAGTTATGCGTTCGAGATTCAACAACCCCACATATTTTACATATCGAATGCAGATAATTCATCAAGATATGGGTAAGCAATAACAGTTTGACCTCTCCTATCTACTTTTAAAAACCTTCTCATGTATTTAGAAAACTTCGCCAAATTCACCATCCCAATCAAGAAACTCCAACTCTCAAAGATCCAATCCAACCTAGACAGCGTAGCCATATCTCTAAAACAAAAGGAGGTAGACGATCCCTACGATTTCCAATCGCTGCGAAACTTCTGGAGGAAAAAGATTTCCATTTTCCCCGAGCAATTCCAAGCTCTATCCTCCAGTCCATCTATCTCGAGCAAAGAGAAAGCGGATGATATCGAAAGAGAGAAATTACTTCAAGAGATTGTTTAACTCAAAAATTTTATTTTGTTAATTAAAGCTAGAAATATTTAATTTCAATCATTCTTAAATCTACTGAACAAAATGACTCAGAAAAATTAGTGCCATCCACACCGCACCCGAACTTCCTCCCAAAATCGTCCCCGAATTATTCCCATCACTCCCCCTTTTAGTATTTGATCTGCCCTGCGAGCTTAGCTTATCCGTCTTCGGATTTTCATTAGAATTAGTCGGTCTCGATGTCTGCAGAGAATTCTCATGCGAGCCATATTTAGACGGGCGGGGTTGATCAAGTTGGAAATTTGTTTGGGTTAAATCCCCGCTTGATTCTGCCGAATCTAAGAATTCATTGACTAGCGGCCCTTTGTTCGTCCCTCTTAAAGATGATTGATCAATGCCAGGGCATTCAGCTTCACGGAAGGTGCTGAGAAATAAAAACTATCATTTTAGCAACTTTTTTTCGCGTGCAAACAATTTTAATGATATATTCAAGGCTAAAAGACCTTAACGAAGCACACTGCTGCGCCACAATCGATAAAGACTTGTCCAACGTAGATAAAGCCAAGGTTGTCGCATTGAATCCCTTCCCAGTATTGAATTGGGTTGTGAGGGAGTCGCATTTGGAGGGAGTCTTTTGCGAGATGCAAGATCGAAACTTGGCTCGAGCGCTAAACATTAATAGTCACATAAATTTCTGGAGAAAAGCAATCTAAAAGGTATGCGTGTGTCTGTCCTGTCATTTATGGAAGACACCGGAAATTCGATGATAAAAGGACACATGCCAGAGTTCCCATCAAATATTTACTTTGTAAAAAAAAGAACGTGACTCATTTCACTAACTTTTATTTCAGGGGAGACATGACATGTTTCAATCAAAAGAAAATACCTTTTCATCACACTAAAAATGACACATCAATTTCTCCACCCTCGTAAAAAAATAATTCAAAGAAATGTTGATAGTTGATGGCATCCACTTTCCGGAAGTGTTCCATTCAAAAATGAGTCATTAGAGAAAATTCTTCGGAGAAAAAAAGAGTAAAAGTGCGTAGCTCAAAGCCAACGTCCTATCAAAAGCAAATGCTTTCACTTCCGTCTCATAAAATATTTATACATTCGATTAATTTGAACCATTAACATAATTTATCAAATTACACTTGAACGGTTAAGATGGGTGAAGTATGCCATGTCACATGGCCCATGTCAATAAAATATGGAGTGGTTTTCGCTTTCCGAGAGCAATAAACTTTTTGAAAGGAAATGGACTATATGAATTGGACTTACCAACAAATTTGCTTGATATTAGCAGACCCGCCAGACACCAAGTCGATAAGATACCGATACTGATTTCCACAATGGTTGCTTTGAGTTGAGATCTTTTTGACACATGGGGCGTGATGCAGGTACTCTAATTAGTTAAAATAATTAGCTAAATGCTGGTTAAAAATGAGTTATCTTTTATTTATACCTTTCCTATACTCTTGATCTTGACAGAGGGTCACCATACTTAAAGCTGGGTCCTTGAAAGCCTTATCAAATTCTGACTTTTGTTGGCGCGTCATGCACCGGCTTGTGTACTCTTTAATGCATGATGTTAACTCGTCCCATAAACTAATTAAGAAATTAATTAGTCTCTTTTAAACTTCAAGCTCTTTGAAATAATAATTTACCTGCAAACTTTATTAACCGCCTTCATATTATCTGGAACGACCAACTCCGAATCTTTATAGAGAGGCTCGGCATTATCAGCACATTTCTTTAATTGCTCATCAGAGCAAATCTCAGCGACCTGGGCCTGTCTAGGGATCAATGCCCCTCTGCTTTCCCAGCCTGGAAGAGAAAGATTATTATTCACTTCCGGAAGTAATTGTCTCCAAATCTAATTAGATTTCGTGCAAAAAACTTGACCAATATTATTCTAGGGAGGACTGCCCAAGCCCAAGTAGGTTAAAAGTTGCGTGAGTCCCTCCCTACCATTTTGTCCAGAACAAAGCTTCTTGGAATGACTCACTTGCAAATTGGGATTGGGCGTTCACAAAAACTTAATAATTAACCTAGTTTAGTAGGGGTCCACCCACGCGAAAACTTTCCAATTAAAAATGAATTAAAATAATATTTTTTGCTGATTTATTGAAAATCTGAGTCAATCCAAGTCCTTCATAACAAGGCCATATCAAAAGTTAACCGTGTTAAGTAAGCTACCTCACTTTCCTAACAAATTGCCAATAATTCTCACTCAACCACGTAATCAGAAGAATGCCAAGGCTCATGGCTTGGTTTACTTCCAAGTGAAAATGTTCACACTTTGGCAAGTAATGAGCTAAGCTATTTAACATATTATGACTTCATTTTCTAAAAAAAAAAGAGTTTTTTAATATTAGGAAATTAAAAAGGATGAATCCTCAAAATAATATGTAGTCAAATCCTCAACAGTAGTCACTAAACCACTGACCAGAAAGCGGATGGTGACGATAATCGTTGTCGCAAACCATTCATCGAGACGGTGTGAGCTTATCGTAACATCTTGAGGAAAAAATGTAGAGAAAAATGACAACGGTAGATGGACAAGTGACAAAGGACAGTGAGATTTGAGGTAGTATTTCATTAAAATTACATTTTGGGTTGAAGGTTTAATTTATAAAAGGAAATGTTACAATTTCCTCCTTCACAAACAATCCATCTATCAGAATTTTCCCAACCAAATGAAAAGAAAATACTTCTTTTTCTTCAAATAAATTAACTTACCAATTAAAACCAGCATTAAAACCTGAATCCACATTATCCCTTCCATTTTTGACTAGAAAATCCTTTTAAATTATTTTTTTCACAAATGATCACTTCACCTTTTACACTAGGCTCTGCCTCCAAACTTTGTCTTTGCAAAAGCGTCTATTAATTTCATGAAATTTTTCTAAAATATCCATTTTATAATCCATCCTTTGCAAAATATTTCTTTCAAAATGGCTTCATCTCAACTACAACTACGTCTGATTCAGGCCAGAAAAATAACTGCATAGACGATCACCTCCGATCAAAACTATTTCAAGAATTCGCGTCCCCAAAAGGATTAAGACCTGCATACGACTAGGTCAAGCTCTCTCAGGAAACTGAAGAGAGTTGTAGCTTAACACGCGATTTTGTCATCCCAAATAGTTCAGCCCTTACCCTCGATCATGAATTGTGATCGCAGAGAAGTTATATGGTAGGGGAGACCGTTACGGCGAATGCTTCTAAAAACATAAAGACTTTAGCCAAGGAAAAAGGGTTGGTAACGCTTAAGACTTTTGACATGGTTTGAGTATAACTCTGACATAATGTAATTATCTGCATGTAAAAAAAAGAAATATTGTTCGAATGCTCTTGTTAGAGTTTTCGGGTTGCAGAGAAATGGGAGCAGAAAGTTTTAGACTGAAATTGTGCATTTATGAAAAATATTTTAGAAAACCAAATGGAAATGTGACACGTTTCATTTAGTCTGGATAAATCCATTCCACTTGCATTTCCATAATATTCCATGTCGGACTAAAATTTGGGGCAAGCTGACTCAAAGTTTCCTCAGACCGTTTCCAGTGAGTGGCATAGCATGAGTCACATTGATTAATAGCTTATTCCACATCCACTTTGTATTTTCCCTTCTCCTTTTGTTAACTTCTCTCTAAAACTTCTTATCTTTTTATCAGCCACTGCCACTACCACCCTCGCACTCTTGATTCGGGTATTGAACGAATTTCGCTGAAGAAAAAAGCAATAAAAATTGAATAAAAAACACTTCTTTCTAAGCCATATCACTGCAGCCCCTCTTTGTACTTTGGAATAGCATCATTATTACCTGTCCCAGCTTTATTCAGCCTCAGGTAATCAATCTGGAGAGAGAAAAAGTAATTTACGAAACGGGAACAGAACGAAAGCAAAGCGCAAGTGGCTTATTTCTCTCCAGCCATGCATTCGTATTGGCATTGCATTTATTTCTCATATGAAAGCTTTCATAAAAAGGCCACCAGCCCTGTGGCTTCCCACACGCCAGTGTGACATCGCTTATTAATCGCTTAATGATAAATCTATTTCAAGAATTAATTATTTAAGGGTCACTTTCAACATAAATCTTTTGAAATGGACATCAGCCGTCCTTGGGATGAAGGTCTAAGTTAATTACATTCAGAGTAAAATTATAATCCCAAACGGTGACTCCAACATGACTCGGTAGACAAGGAGGAGCAGGGGATGACAACCATAAAAAATTTCTTATGGAAACATGCAAGCCCATTTAATTTTTTATATGATTTTGATGGCGTCTACGAAAACGCGAATTTTGCATATTGCATGCAAGCAAACTTGTGTGATTTCGCTCAAATCAAATTGTGACTTTTCAAAACTTGAATTGCTTAAAACTTCTCAATAAAGTGTGTATTATATTAATAGATTTTAGTTTAAAAAAGATGGTCAAGCCTCTAAACAAGAAAATGCCAATCGACCGATTTTTGATCAAGCCTAAACAGAAATGGTTGGGGCGATCAGCACGCCTCTTTCTCTACAGTGCAGATGCGACTCTTGCTAGCAAGGAGATTCACGCTTCAAGAAAGGTTAGAACCTGGGCTCAGTTAGTCTTCCTGGTCGGTTTCATCTTCCAGTTCCTGCCCTTCTTTGCAGTCATCTTCAATGGACTTACCTACGGATTCAAATCAGACATTACCCCTCGGACGAAAGTTGAAGAAGATTTGCCTTCAAAGTCATTTCATGAATGGAAAGGAGTCTCGCAAGATCCAGAATGTCTTTCACTTACTGATGCATTTAGAAGAGTTGAGCTGAATGCTTTCGTCCCATCAACAAAGAATTTCATGTCTACTCTACTCTGTGCTTCTCTCTTGACCTGGATAATCTTGACTAAGCTTCGATGTACTCCGCCCAAAATTCCTGAATCTATTTGGGAACAATGGGTTTCACCCAAAGATGGATTGCTAAAGGTCCTATTTGTTACAACTTTAGTATTCCTCAGCAGAATCTACTTGGAGCTCACTTCCTTATCTGAAATACTCGATAAGTATCATGGCCGTTCTGAACTAGCCTTCAAGGACATCTCTGACTTCGAGCGAAGTATTGGAACCCTCTCATCCTTCATATTTGGCTGGTTGTTCTACTCCAAATTAGAAACTTCTGAGAGATTTCTTATCAAATACTCAGAAATTCCGATGATTCCTGACAAGAACCAGTTTGACTTTATTCACTCCGCATTCCCAAAGGAGGAAATTCTCTTGATGATTATGAAAACGGCGATGATCTCTCTACTAGCTCACTTTGGGTTATTAGCTGTTGGATTTCAAGTTGGTCCTATGAACTACGCCGGACTTATCAAATTAACTACTTGGTTGTTCGTGATGTGGATGGTGTGCAACATCATTTTTAACATAAGCCACGAAAGATTAAGTGAAGAGCTCGACCTGCCCGTCAACTATTGTATCAGCCCAAATAAAAGTCTTCATCTCTCTCATGGAATGCGTCTGACTGGAGAAAGTGATGAGTACCTGCAACACCTCTGCGTTCACGAATTCTATCAGATCTCAAAAACACCTTCTCGAATAAAGGATCTATTCTCGCTAATGAACGATAGGATGGACTTGCCAACTGGATTTGAAAATGTTATGGATGCTTCATTCTTCATTGTGGACACTTTCCAACAACTCTTAAAGGATTGGATGTTACCTTCTTCAGAAAAGCCGGATTCATCAAACCAATTGCTGGTACGAGAACGTAAAGGTGACAATGAGACGCAGTATTTCTGGAAACTCTTGAATGAAATCATACCCGTTGAAACCCTACTGGCTGCAACTTACAAAGATGTTCGAATCTCAATAATCTATACTATGCACTATCTACTACAAAAAGATAAGAGAATTCAACTAATGAATATCATCCAAGGCCAGTTCCAAATAATGAGTTGGACTATGACTGGAATGACTGAAGCTGCTTGCTACTGCAAGACCATCATTTTGAATGAAGAAGGGATTCTCAAGCTCCAGCAAACCATTCCATGTTTGGTGGATTTGTATGAAATATTTTCGCTAGTTTCCAATATCCTCGATGAGACTCTAGAAAGAGGAGAGAAAGAAGACTCAAAGCCTGCCTTCCACACTGATTACCTCACACCCTTAATTGTTCACTGTAAGGATTCACTCAAGAAGATTCATGAAACATTCAAAGACGTCTACGCTTTATTGGGGTATTCGGAGGAAGGCAAACAAAAAGTTCTTCAAATCATTAATTAAAAATCTTTTTCTAAAATGAAATATAATTGTGCTAAAAGCATCATGTCTCTCTGTCTCTATAATAAAAAGCTTTTCTAATATTTCCAATCGTGTTTAGCCAAATTGATTATAGTTTAAGCTCATGAAAGAAACGCGCAAAACTCCTCATATTTAATTGTTTTATTAAATAACAAGTTTATTAAATTAATAACAATTTATTATGACACTGTCACTTCTCTCTACTCGTCTAGCTACCTTCTCATAAAATTTATATACAAAGCTCATGCCCCACATCTCTATCCATTCCATTAAAAACATCTTAAAAGTAAAAATTGTTCTATTTAATTTGTACATTTACTCAATAAAAAATCACCAAAATACTGGCTTTCACCGGATAAAAATTAATTATAAAAAACAAGAATATTTAATTAAACTTAAAGCAACTCACTGGACGGAACAGTAATAAAAAAGTACCATAAAAAACAACCATATTGTTCATCAAAATAATTAAAAACTGCTTCAGGTAGAGAGTAAAATAAGTACAAAAGTTTTTGAAATGGCAGGTATAGCTTATTTTCTACTGTCATGGCTTGGAACACTTTGACTTCACTCATCAGTGAAGAATCTCGCCGAAATCATGAAAACAATAATAGAGAACAACATCACAGTCATGGAAGAGTTCAGCATTGAGCCTCCGGCAAACAGGATTGATTTCGAGCTAAAAAAAGTAGGAAATTACGTGTCAAATAAAGCAATTAAAACCTCATTACCTTTAATCACGCTACTTACATAGTCAAAATAAAATATAACTTTCTCTGGAAAGTATCTCGCCCTCCTCAACGTTGTTACATCCCCGAACCTAACGTATTCATCTAGTTTCTTTTGATGGACGAAATATCCTGATGGCACCGTCACCTCTAGTACGGCCATCCCACTTCGCTCCGACTCTTCTAGATAAGTCCACCTAATTAGGGAATAAAAAATGTCAGGTATAACTCATGTCTTATATCTCCGAGCTCGCTCCCTTTTCCACTTTCCTACCTTTGGCAAATCTTGTAGTCAATCAACGAAGCATTCCTCCCCGTAAACCTAGCAAACGGATCTAAAGTGAAGGCACGGACTGGTGGTTCTGTAACAAAGCGGTCTCTGTCTATACCGTATTGGGCTTGCATTTGGAGTAAAGCATATCCAGCTCCTTTCACCTGAACTTTTACTGAACCGTATGCATTCTGAATCTGGAGAGAAAGCAAACAAAAAACTCTTAAGCACTTAACCCATTTCCACGCAACTTTGTAATTTGTAATCATCCATTCCTAACCTTTAGTACTCTCCTGGACGAAAGCTGATCTGCATTGATACGGAAAGTAGTCACCACATCCGGAATAGCTACAGCCTCAATGGTTACAGTTAAATCCGTTACGTTCCTAATATTACTCCTGATGGAAAAGTCAATCAATGCTTTCATCGCTGCCGCAGTATCCTAAGAAAAAGGGCGAAACGGAAACAATTACCTTTCTTCGTCAAATATCAATGCCCTCAAAATCTCAATAAACAACCTATTTCTTTCTTTCTTACCTGGGTCGTCGCCCATCCCCCATCATATAGCCTTTGACTATTCAACCATCTCACGATACGTTGCATGAGGACCACTTCCTGCCGTGCTACATAGACCATCAAAGCATACGAAGTAGTCTCGATATTACTCGCGTCATATTTGTGAGGTAAACGTGGCAGCAAGAATGGCTTGTTGTTTTCCAGCTTGTAATCCGGTGTAGGAACTCTTTCCTTTCCCCAATATTCCAAGTCGTCTACAAAATACATATTCCATCACATTTCTTTGTAGAAAAAGCAAAGCTAACAAAAAAGCTTCCACCATCCCATACCTGATTGCTGTTTCGATCCCGACAAAATAATAAAAGCTGCATCAGCCTTCGCACTTTTCGTTATCATTAGAGCATACGCAACCAAAGAGATTTGGTAAGGATCCGCAGTATATTTTAACTGGTCCACCTGAACCTCCAGATAATTTTGAGCTTTCTGTCTGGCCACAGCAACTCTCGGTCCGATTACCTAAAAGCCAATTTACTCTTTACAAAAATCCAACTCATTTCATTAAAACTCGACTTACGCCTGGCAAATCTTTCACAGTATGCAAAGCAATCAAGACATGAGCCGTCAGCGTTATATTCGGGCTGTACACATTGTTCAGATAAACTTCCGTATCATTAAGCCTCCTATTACTATACGGCGAGACTTCCCAAAAAGATCCTTCCTCCGTTTGGTAATCCAATAGCCAATGTACCGCTCTTCCAATTACCTAATCAAACAAAGCCACTCAGCTACTAACCCATTTATCTTATAAATTATTTCTTACGTTATGATCGATATACAAAAAGTTTTCCCATTCATTAAAGCTCGCCTCTGCAAACACTTTGGCGCAGTACGCCGTTACCCACACGCTTGGATCAGAGTTATTCCTAAAATTAAATAAATTTATTTACTATTCCATCCATTTCCTTCTTAATCCCATCTCATTATACTAACCAATCACTCCTAAAATGGCTAAAACTCCCATCCTCATGCTGAAAGCTCAACTGCCTCAAATACAACGTATTCAAATGAGCAAAAGCATCCCTATAAATCGTCTTATTCCTCTGATTCGTCAGCCTCAGATACAACAGCGTGTAAAAATTTGCCGCAAAGCTAAACATATTTTGTTCCGCAGAGTCCTAAAAAGAATAATCCAATTCAAAATAGGTCTTTAGGTCAAGAAACTTTTTCCAAACATTTTATTTCAACTCACCATCGGTTTATTAATAAGAGATGAAGCATTCACCGGCATCTGAGGGAAAGCCGGTCCTACCACATCTCCCACAACACTGATCTCAGCCAAATTACTACTGTATACATAATACCTGTCGAAATCATACGGAATAATTGGCGACTCTGTCACATTAATATGCATATATTGGAGGAAGAAGCTTCTGCTGCTCAAATCCAGCAAGACTGCCGTATGTCTGTATTGCGGAACACCATCCGGCTACAAAAGAATTCTCATCTCATCATCCATCCTTGAATAATTTAATTCATTTTTCATTCATACCTCAATCCTCAACTTCCTCGTAACCTCATCCCTAGCAATCTGCCCGATGAGCCTAATATTAACCTCGATCTCTCCCAAGACAGTAGCCACAATGGGCAAATGCACTTGGACCGAATCCTGAGCCTTAATCCAAATCAAATGCTGATGTTCTCCCATACTCGTCCTGGGCCCATAGCTCTGAACAATTCCGTAGGACTCGACATGGATGAATTTATAATTCGGAGAGTTTGCAAGCACAACCATAACTTCGATATCTTTCATCATGTAATTAAAGACAGTCACTCTAATCCCAACTTGTTCGCCTTGTCTGCACATGGCTGGCATCTCAACATTCATGAACAATGGCCTGACTCCCGAATACTAAAAATTATAATCAATCCATTAAAATTCATTCACCCTTTCAACCATTCAATCTTCTTACAATAATCGGCTTCCTCAACAATCCAAATCCACTCGTCGGACTAACCCCCAAACTGGAAACCATCCAAAGGGCAGGCCTTTCCGGCACAGGCAGACTAAAAATACTATACCCATGCGGCCCAATATTCAAATCCTTCCAAAGCCAAACATTCTCATACAATCTCTGCATCCGATTAAACCGATGAAGCTTATACTCAACCAGTTCCGTCAAGTTAAACCAATTACCTGTAAAAATCAGATTTAATCAACCATTCATTTCCCTTCCCTCCTTTTATTCTTTCCTTACAATTCGACTCATCCGTCCCATCACTACAATCTCTTATCCCGTCACACTTTCTATCTATAAAATAGCAGCCTCCCGTCAAGCAAGAATATTGTCCTGCCGTTTCATTACAATAGTCAAGCCGTCTCGGAAGGGGAATATCGCTGAAGACCACGAGCCCAGAATATCTACAGATCAAATTTTTACTATAAAACAGCCCATATCAAAAGTTTTATCTTTTAAAACATTTCATACTCAAAAGTCCTATTCGCATCGATCCCAAAAGTATGCGCTGGGAAATAAGCTATCTCATCCGGTAACCCATCCCTCGAGATCCATCTATGCATTAGAGTTCCGTTCGAGTCCTCATCAAACGTTATCATTTTACTCAAGACCTAAAATAATTTTTGCTATCATCAGCATATTTCCAGAGTTTCATAAAACAAAAGCCTCTCCAGCCATCTTAAGCCTCTCTTATGCAAAGCAGAAAATAAAAAGAGGATTCCAGTAACCATCTCATACCTCCCCATAAGAAATATCATTTCCAGCCTGCATCGTATAAAAAGCTGCATCCACTCCACTCAGCCCCACATAAGCTCCTGGCTCTCCTCTTATAATAACCTCCACAATATTATTCGTCTTCTCCTTTTTATTGTTGATTTGAACTGTGAACTGTTTATTCAAAACATTCAAAACTTTAAATTCATTTCTTCTTTCTCCCTCCCATATTATTTTAAATCTTTCCAACTCACATTATTCCTCGAAATCCCATTAACAGGAAAAGTCAACGAGTCCGCAACGACATCCCCGTACCTCGAGATATGATACGTAACAATCGTCGCAGCAGGAGCCATTTCAGGCGCAACACTTATTGCAAACGTTCTAATACTCGCGTCCATAATTTCACTCCCGCTGAGCAAAATAACTCCTTTTGACATAATAAGATAGGAGAACCGATCCATGTAGAAATTCCCTCTCACATGGAATATTATGTATTCTCCGACCTATGCCAAAAGAAAAGACAAATGTAATATTTCATATTTAAAAACTAATCCCATTTCCTTCTCTCAAACCCTAACCTTTGGCGCATCAGTTGACGACGTCACGCGAATATGCCTATTCTTAGGTGAGTAGTGAGCAACAGCCATTAACTCAGCAGTAGCCGTTTCTTGATACTGATTAGTGTAAACTCCATAAACCCTCAAACTCTGAACTTCATTCATGAGTTGATTCAGTTGACGGTTTCGTTCTGCCACTGAAAGAAAACTTTCTTTTTAGCATCTTCAACTCAATTTAAAAGCACTCCAAATCCCATTAAAACTCACCTCCCAACTCCTGCTTCAAATCGATACTCACTTGCCACACGCCCGGTTGATCCCTGATCATTTGGATATGTCTCGGATTCAACCTACGACGTCCCCCACCCCTCATGATAATTTCCGGTTGGATCTCTAAATTACTTGTCAGCAGCCTCTCAAAGAGCAATGGAGATCCATCGTGATATGAGATAGTCAACTATCAAAAAGAAGTTTACTTTTATTTCCCCTTCCAAAAACTTTTGATTGAACAAAGTCAAATCAAATTATCTCCCATTTCTTCATCAACTTACATAACAAGTGAACGGCATATTCGGCTTAAACACCTGCGGACTCCCTCCCAAAAACTGAAGTAGCAAACTCGAGTTATAAATCCTCGCTTTAGAGAATCCCGTCTCAACTTCATTCCAATAATAGTCCCCAACCTCAGCTCTCACTTCCACCTCGATATTATCCAGAACACTCACACTCCTCTCAATCTCCCACATCGGGAAGTGGAATGCAAAGTGTCCCTTAAACTACAAATAAAATAATAGCTTCAGCATCTGTCATTTTATTACCCATTTCATTACATATTCCCCCTCTCAATAAAATTATTTCACTCACATCCGGCTCATAAAGATGAAGCCTCGGATAATTGTCAAAGAGCAACGAGTTCCTCAGTGGTCTCCCCGAATACACAATAGGTCTAATAATAGCTGTCACACTAAGATTTCCACGAACCGGCCCTCCATGAGTGAAATTGGCTACAACCTCTCCACTCAAAGTCATATCCGTATCGAATGCAAAAGCTGGCATCGTTATATTAACCTCAAACCTCGGCTGGTAATATTCCTCCACAAGGAACTGCTTCTCTTCAATCTGCTGCAGAGCTTGAACCCTAATAGTATAGTTTCCATAAATCGGCTGGTCCGCAAGCTGATAGTTTAGACTGACCGCTCCAAAGTTACTCTAAAAACCAGCCCATTTAAAACCATTTAAAACATTCCATTTACACCTGTCGCATTTCACACAATAAAAATCTCTCTTTCTCTCACCGTTCTACTCAACCACCTTCTCACTACATTTCCCCTCGGGTCCAACATGAACACATCTACAGCATCGTCAAACGCCTTCAACGCCGTGTTAATCGGGATCGCCCTGAATCTCACTAAAAAAAATCACATTTATCCATTATTTCTCTTTCCATTTTTCCATACGACATTTATTATCCCATTCTTTTAAAAATTACACTTTTCTTTCTCTAAATCGTTTTATTCCAACTCTAACATTCCCATTAAAATATTTCCCGAGACATATCCCAACAAACAATCTGCATAAAGCTCATATTTTTCCCTTGTACAATACCATTAAATTGATAAAACTCTTTCCCCTTTCAATTCTCTCCCCTAAAACATTCCACAAGACAAAACCATCTCATTCTTATCCGGGAGAGCTTCTCCCCTAAAAACTTACCCGTCTGCCCCTGCATATAAACTGGCTTGTCAGTCTGGATAAAGATGGTCATACTCCTTCCCGAGAACGTCAGTTGCGTTTCATTAACAAAAGCGGTCCCTCCAACAAGCCCGTTATCATTCCCCTCCACCCTCAACCGATAATCTCCATCTATACTTGTCCTCGGCACCTAAACCAAAAAACAATATTTCTGCTATTAACCCAAAAATAAATTCTTTCCTGAAACAATTAACGAGAGAAAAAATGTCATAACTTTTCATTAGCTCTTATTTTTAGCATTAACCAAGAGGGGCAAGTGCGTAGCCGATGTCATTAGAGGAAAAAAATGTCATCATTGCACTCCTCTCCTCCAATTTATATTCTCCAGTTGTTCCACTTAACAACTCTAATTACATCATCAATCACTAATCATTATACTTACCCTAATCATAAGTGTTTCGGGGATATTAGGTTGACATATCTTCGTGTCCGATCCAATATCCACTCCATTTCTAAGTAATGAAGCTCGCACTTCAATCTCCTGCTGTTGCACTTGACCCTGGAACAGAGTCACTGCAACCCGATACACTTGACCAGGACGGACGATTTTAGAGGCGACGACGAAATAGCGTCTGAAAATTCCAGAAAAAATATAAACGCATAAATTTTAATTAAAAAGCGCAAAGCACAAATGACAAGCATATTCCTTTAATTAGTTTTTAAGCTTTCCAAAAATTCTCAACCGGAAATGAAACCGGTTATGTGAAAGTGTGACTGGCGTAGCATGACTTGGTATTTTCTAGAGGAAATGAAGCATCGTCTTTCTCCTTTCTAGAACGACAGCTTTTCCAGCTTTCACCATCAACTTGACAAGGTATAAAATATCTACGCACACACCAGCCGCTGCCAGATGCTTCCATAAAAAATCCACTTTCTTTTCCAACTTTCTTCTCAAAACCCACAACATTTTAATCTCCTAAACACAAGCCTATACAGCCTTTCTCATCATCACTCCATACTTTAATTTATCCTCCCAAGAAGTTTATGAACAACTTCATAATTCGATCAACTTTTTCCTAATCACGAAAAGCGCTCTGCACTCCTTCTTGTTCTCTGCTGCAGACATTTTTTCTCGCTCTAATAAAGCTTACTTCGTTCCGTTCTAAATGCTTTTTCTCGCAAAAAAAATTCTGATGGAATGTCGCAAACAGACCCGGGACTAGACTGCTTTTTATGTGATGCTAATATTCTTGCCCTTTTCTAACCAAGTGGAGTGTGACTAGTGGACTATGGAATACTATTTTTTATCACAAGAGAAATGTCAAGACCACCACCATACATGGCCACTTCCGTTTTTTATCAGACATAAAGTGTGTTCCTGATTAAGTAGAATTTGATTGTGTGCAGAGAAAGCTGATGGTTCGTGGCGAAAGTGTAAGCAAACAAAATACCAAAGGAGTCGATAACCTTTCACGCCACGCATTTCAGATTTTTATAAATCTTGAATAAAAAGTGCTACAGATTCCGCTTGACTATCCATACTCAGTTTCTTTATACTCTCATGAAAAAATCTCAGTTCAGCCATTAATTTGATTTTAGCCAGAATTCAACTTTTAACATTTCCCCTAAAGCCAGACCACTTGTTTTTTCTACCGCGACCTAGATTCACCCAAAATGCCAACTGCCGCTGATTACTTTGCGACTCCAACTATCTTTATGAGTTGCGGAAAGCTTTTGGCATTTCCCCTCCCTATTCATTCTACAATAGTAGCTTTCCAAGTAATTTTTGCATGGATTGACTCAAGCTTGAGCAAAAACTTATACATTTGGGAAATTACTGCAAAACTTACGGTTCCTTAATCAAAGTATTCCTCGTATTCTGATTAAACCTCGGGTCACTAGTCCCAAACGGGAAGTTCGAACTCTGTCCCCTATTATTCCCGAAAGGAATCCCTTGATCCGTAACCCTCGGTCTATTCACATCTTGATTCTGGTTCCTATTCCTGTTTCTATCCGGATTAAAACTGCTGAAAGGATCCTGAGGTCTCGGGTTCCTTCCAAAAGGCAACTCATCCGGCCTATCCCTATCCTGAGTTGGAAACCTGCTCCCATTCTCCTGCTGTCTTTGCCTGTCCCTGTCCCTATTAAAGATGTCTTGATCATTCCTATTCCCCCCAAACCTATCTCTGTCCCTCTCCTCCTGAATTCTTATTCTCTCCCTTTCATTCTGCCTCTGCTCTTCTTCAATAGAATTGAACGAGAATGGCCTCTCCCTCTGCGTTTGGGCTTGGGGCTGGGGCACCGGCCTATCCTGATTGTTATTAATACTGAGAAATGCTGGGAGCTTGTCTCCTGATTGTTCTGTTGGACTCTGGCCAACGACCTGGAGCCACAGTAGTCCAAAGACTAACAGTCTTATTGAATGGTCCATCTTCAATTTCATCTTGTCTTCATCTGCGCTTCCTACGAACAAAAAACAAAAACAATCCATATTAAGCATTTTCTTCCCAATCAATCTCCAACTAGCTCAACCTCCAAAGCCTCCACTTTATCTCTCATTTTTCATCTACGACACACTCCATTTCTAACGAAAAAAATCCCTCTTATCTCAAAAATGGTAAATGGCACATGCCATCCATAATCGCCTTTGCGGTTCAATATGGCTCAGCTCACAACTCACGCAAGGCTCACTCACAAGATTGTTTCGTTTAAAAAAATTATCTCTCAAATGTTCCATCACCTTCTTATCACCCTTCCATTATTCAATCCCAGAAAAGAAATGCACTTTCCTGCATCTTCATAATAATATTCTGATGATCCATCAATCCAAATCAGACCAGTTCCCCTCTTCCTTCACAACTTTACCCTGAGCATTAACGAAATTATAATGGAAATTAAGTAAAAGTGAGAAGACCATGAAATCTCTCTCTCCGAAAACAACTTCTCCGTCCCCTACTTACATTTCCAAGTCAAAAGGGGAGAGGAACTGAACTGATTCTTCACAAATGTTCCAACTCTTGCGTGAGATGAATTCTAAAAAAGCTAAAAAGCTGACGGGATTGATGATCCATCAAAAGATTTTATTTCATACTATTTTTTTCCTCACAAAAATCTCTAAAATTTTAGCCCAAATTACATCATAAAAACACACATTCTAACATCGACAGTCACGTCGCCACTGTCACAACTTCCTCCTAATATTTCATTTAATCTAATTACTGCCATTTTAACATATTCCATTTCATCCCACCCATTCATTCCATATAACAAGTGCCATAATTGTATGAAATTAATCGATTACGTAGAGAACAGGTCCTATTCATTCTCTCCCGTCTCTCTTCCTACGACTTGCATCCCAAAAATAACCTTCAGACTTTTCCCCGTCTCGCATCATCAACTACGAGCCAAAAAATGCATCGACTAAACCAAACGCGTAGACAAGCTCTGAAAAAGTTTTCCTCCTCCAAACTCCCTTTTGTCTTTGACTTCCTTCTCCATTTCCCAAATCAAACATATCCAGCTCTCGCTACGGAAGTAGAATGAATCGCTTTGATTCTTTTCTGTGAAATGCTTTTACTATCAAAAATCATTATTATTTTAGCTTTCTCATTTTCACGCTTCCCTTCACAATCCCAAATGGAAAACATCCCGCAAATTCCCTCTTTGTTTACCATTCCTCCAAATAACCAAACACAGTGACAGACTCAAATCTCAATGTCTTCCTTGTCTTTTCCTTCTCCTCTCCATTCTCTCTTCCGCCATTTGTTTCCCGTAATTCTTCCCTGAACCAAAGCAATAAAACTGGATACCTTTATGTCGTCTCCTTCTATTTATTTCTTCCGAAAATAGACAAAAAAAAATATCCCAATCTCTCCCGCGGATTAATTAAGTGTATTCAAACGTCAAACAAGACATTCCTCTTTAAGACGTTGTAAATCTGTCTGTTAACTTTGGAGCAATTTGTTTCATTCTGACAAGCCTAAACTTTGCTTATTTTTTCTTAAAAAGAATGTTAACGAATGTAATCAAACACTGTTCATTTCAGATCACAGAGATCACATTTCATTTGCAAAAAAAATCCTTTCCTTATCACAGCCTTCCTCAACATCAACATCCACCCCATCCATTCCTCTCCAAACCCATCATCTGCTCTCCCTTGTGTACACCACACTTAAGGGATTACCTTTTTATGAAGCAAAACATCATCCAAAAATCTATCATCCTCCCCACTTATTCAAGCAAAATATTTCCTTAGCATTTCCCACGCAAACAAAAACGGATACAATCCAATCCTCTAAAATATAACCACACATTTCCTTACTGGACTCTCCCTTTCCAGGGCTTTCGCTCTTGTCAACATTCGAATCCCCTGAGCAAACACTCCTCCTGTCCCACATAAAAATATTCAAAGTGTGACTCGAATATTACCAACATGACATGCTACAACTGCTAAAATAACAGATTCATCTCTCCTCTCACACGCATCCTCTAATAAATACTTTCCTAGCACAACCCAAAAGGGGTAAAGTGTTTCCCTTTTTCTCAAAGGACTCAACTCTCAACTTATTCTGTCTCGGCTCATTGTTTCCTTTATTAAATAGACAGAGAATCTCAAACCAAAAACTTAATTTGCATTTGTATAAGCCCCTATTCTATTCACTCCTGATGTTTCAACTTGAGGGGGCCATTACATAATCAACTATAATGATCTTTTATTGATCTCATCCAACCAGTTCCACTTTCTCTCTTAAATCAAAATATTTTACACTTTTTCATGATGGAAATTCCATCCCAATCTAGTCGTTGAGTCTTCATCTCATGAGCCGGAAGCATTTCCAAAAACCCTTCAACGACATCAACATCAACAAGAATCCCTTGTTATTTTTATGAAGAGCCATCCACTCATCTCCTTGCTCCGTTAACCGCATCTTTCATGCTGCACTTATCTCTTTCTTCTTTTTCACAAATTCCAAACATTTCGGGTTCAAGAGACATCCCCTCTTATGTAAGAACATTTCCTCAAACCATCCATTCAACTACCGCATTGAACCTTGAGCATTCCCCGAAAAAAGGTATCCCAAATGGAAATGAAGATGCACAACAACCGCATCATAATGCATTCCTCTCGACTTTCACTCTCAAATGCATTATTTTTTCCTGTACAAAAATGGATTATTCTCTCAACTCTCAAGCCATCATCATCTTGTCATATTCCATGAAAAAAAATCCAATATTTCCCCCCATTCCGCACAGATGAGCTTCAATAACATTTGATGAAAAACAACAGTTTCCTCTCGGAGAGGACCTCTCCATTCGCAATGGAATGCAATAATCAAAGAGAAATGTCTGCATCCAATAAAAACAGCCTTTGTAAGAGCTCAGCTCATTCTCATAAAGAAAACACCAGTTTTCACTATCAGTTATCTGCAGCCATTGCATCGTGACTTGAGCTTCAGCTTCGTGACTTCTCAGTTATGAATAAAATACGAGCTTTCTCTCATGAAAAGACATTTACCTGAGCTCGAAGCGGAAGTAGAGCTGAAACTCTTTAAAATTAAATATTATCCTGCAGAGCTGCAGAGACTTTGCTGAAAGGCTTAATTATAAAACGCTGTTTGCAACTAATGATCATGATCATCACGAGCGATTCCATTCTCCACAACCAAGCCATGTCCTTAATGAATTATGCATTCTAGCGCAAACATCTCAAAAAAGTAAACAACTCAACTCAATTCCAGCCTTTCCTAAATTGGAATCAATGACATGGCTTGGCTAAGTCTGTTTCATTTCAGCCAGTTTTAACGAAAAAGTTTAGCTCATCTCATTCTAGTCAACACTTCCAACAGCCTCATTCCTCCAAACTAAGCGGAAGTGGAAGTAACATGTCTTCTTTCTACATCTCAAGTTTATTGTATCCAACCTCAGAATTAATACTTCCATATATAAACACGTCACGAGAGAGAGAAAATGCACCCCGCTTATTTCACGGAGACACGGATAATTTGCTCTTAAATACTCAAAACTCTAAACTCCTTCCATCCTTTCCAATGTCGGCATTTCTTACCCGGAAAAAAATCAATAAATAACATCACCTCGTGTCAGATGCACTCGAATATAAAATGATCACCGAATGCACCGAACGCATTGGAGCAAATGCACTTCTCCATTTTTTATTGTCTCAACTTCTCAGCTTTTCTGCCCTCTTAAATATTTCATGAATCTGGCGACAGGTCATTCGAGCTTGAGAATCTCACACTTTCCCGTTAAATAAAAAATGAACTCAGGAGATCGTTGTGACACTTGGCATTCGTTTCCCAAACCTAACCCACACGTGCCGCCCTGTTCCAACTTGGAACTTCCAATTCAACTACCTGCATCTTGAGAAAGTCTTTAAAATCTTTAAAAAAGTTTCAACTTTCGAAACTGCACTTTCTCAAGATTACAGAGAGTTTAAGCTCATAATTTACTACCTATTCGCATTTCCCTTTTGGAAACCATTTCCACATGAGAGACTGCAGAGATTCCATTCCCAAAAACTAACGCGACAAATTCAGTGGAGAAAAAGGGATCATGCGATTTGCGGTTAGTTCCATAATCATGCTAATGGCCTTATAAATTATCCCGGCTATTATCTCATGGAAATGATGAAATGGTAAGGATTGTGTGGAATGGAGGAAATGATTGTTCTCAAGCCCAAGGCTTCCAAGCACTTCCAACCTTGAAAGTATTCAAGTATAATGACATGTATAGAAAATGGTAAGCCACTTTAGGAAAAATCGAAGAGGATTTAGAGGATCTTGTGCGAGGGTGGATGTGGAAATGGTTTTAGTTGGAAATGGAAGTGCGTGTTTAGGAAAGAGATTTGGAAAGATGCGACATAGCAAGTGCGAAAAGATTAAACGATGCAGAGAGAAATGCAGTCTTTCTCGTGGAATGGCTCTAACCAAATGCAGTCGAAAAATATATTCCAAGAGCTTGAACCGTTAAAAATTTCAATGAAAAAATGATTAAACCTTTCCACCCTTATCGACTTGCAATAAAAATCATTCCATGCTATTTCCAACAGAAAAAATTCTGGAATTGATTAATGTCTAGAGGACATGGCATGTGTGTGGTCGGGTCGGGAAATGGACGAAGCCAAATAATTGATACAAGTCTTGGAATACTATTCGGAATAGTCTATTCCCAGTTTGTTTGCTTTGCTTCCAAAGTGAAATGGAAAGTGAGATTTGTGAGTTGGAAGGCTTCTGTTTTAGGAAAAAGAGTGGAGGGATTGGAGGGAACTAAACAACCTGCTTTGGAGTTTCCATTTTTAGAATATCAGCAGAGAGCTCAGGAAAGGAGCAATTTCAGACCATTTATTACAGATAATGATTTGGGGTGTTAGTCTAATGTCAGTTTGACATGAATTATGTTGACATTCTTGTTTCGTTATTTTTAATAAAGCTCTTGGTAAAGCTAAAGTATCGTGTCTAACCCCTATTATTGATGACTTCCGTTTAGAATCCACCTATTCCTATCCAATTTGTTTTATCAACCGATAACATCTTACCTGCATCTGTTTCGCACCTTCTTCTGATAACCTCTTATCAACTTTAAGCACTAAAACAAGTTCATTTACAACCCATCGTGATGTCCTGATTTAATCACCAATTAATCACTAATCACTCTCATTCCAGTTGACAGCTGACGGTTAAAAATTCACTGTCAAATTGACAGTTCGCTTCACCTGTTCAGAGTTCACCTCCACATTTGTCAGTAAAAACTCCTCCAAAAAACTCGTAACCTTCTCATCCGACAGTGAAATGCCGACTGCTTCTTGGAGGAAACCCAAATTCTCCTCCACACCGAAAATTCGGAGTCAAAACAAAAACCTTTTCCAGATTCACTCCACGATCACTCCAATCCTCCAGTAACATAGAAGGGATATCCTTTTGACGGTTTAGCTTTCCAGTAGGGGACAACGCCAAAAGGAAGTGTATTCAAGTTGAAATACATAAACGGAGGCGAGCCAATCTAACATGGGCTGTTTCACTTGCTGGATTGTTGTTGAAAAATGCCGTCGGCGACCACTGCATTTTCAGACGGGAGGGAATGACTCAACACTCAACAATGAAATAGCTCATGTTAGAATGATGTTAGTTAGAATGGGATCTGTGAAAATCGCTAGCGTTAGCCATATAATAGCTAGTTCGCTAGCGCTAACGTTAGCTCATACGCTAATGTGATTTTGGCTAGCGCTAATGGGAAAATAGCTAACGTCGCCTAACGTTTGCGGAAAATAGCTAGCGCTTGCGAAAATTAGCAAACGTTCGCTTTCAAGCGTT
>JAHZMU010002991.1:0-10239 GCA_027743725.1 Rambutsinella grinnellia
AGTTTGATGATCAAATAAAATATCTGCAATTTGTTTTGCAATTTAGAAATCATCTAATGAGCTAGGTCAGCGGAGTACTTGCTCAGGGACACGAGACACAAATTGATTTTTCCTTTGCCACTGCAAAAAAGTTTCGAATTCGCCTTCTTTAGATTATTTTGTCGTGTCCTACTTTAAAATTTCGCAACTTGTGTGACTCGTAAGATACTTTCAAATAATGATCATGATCTTGATCTTTACGGTCGAATATTTTGAGGGCAAAAACCGCTCACTAGTTTGACAACATTTTCGAAATTCGAGTAACGCGTGTGAAATTGCCAGTAAAAAAATATTAATTTAGAATCATACCGTACAGTGCATAACCTTTGTTACTGCGAACTAATATGTGCAAGTTGGCGAAAGCTATTTTCAGACAATTGTAACTCGCAAAAGACTATAAAGTTTGAATTCGGAGATTTGCAACGACAAAGATCGGTTGGAACTCATGCAACTTATATAAAATACTATCTGGTACATTTTATAACGGCAAATGTACGGGAATTTATGCTTTCTTGACTTGCATCATTGTGAACCGACAAATTAAAACTCCGAGACAACCTTGCAGTCCTTTTGCTGACCTTGCTCATAGCTTACATAAGACAACTTTAAATTTCAGAGACCTTCTTCATTTTAAACAAAGTCGTATTTATTTCATTCTGGTTGATATAAATGAGGTAAATTTAACTCTAAATTACAAGGAGGCACCTATTAATTCCCTTTCTTCAACTTTGTGCTTTGTCTCGTCTGAAAATGGCCAGGTATACAGGCTTCGTTTTCTTTTGTTAATTTTTCTCCCAGCAATAAAAATCTTTTTGGTTATTCCTGGATTATTTAGATGTACTCATGATTGTTAAAGGCGCGTGCGTGGGCAGTTGCTGTCCTGGGAAGGGAATTGAACATGTGCGTTTGAGACGTATTTTTTGGCGAGGTTTAATCTGACAAAGAGAAAACATGTAATAACTTGAATTTACCAAATTTACATTTACATACAAGCATGGAATGGTGACATCATATTCGCCTTCCAATTGCCGAATGAAATTCATTCCTTAGCATTAAACTTGCGTGTCTTGTCTTATTCCAGTACAAAGTATACATGATAGACCTAACAATTCATTTTCCATTGCTAGTTCATGATAAAACTTGCAGCAAACGCCCAGCCCAAATTAAAAATCTAATCCTGATGAATCAAATTACATAGTTGTCAATGTGGAAGCGTAGGCTTCAGCTTGCTCTTGATTGACGAGATGTTAATCCGTTTACTCCTTCATAATAAAGCCCGATGCTTTCAATAAATATCACATTTCGCAACTCTTTCTATTGAAGGTCGAATACTTTATCGTATCATGATTTTAACCAGGAAAATTAATGGAAGAATGCAATAATTTAAAGCATGAATCATTCAACTTGTAAGCAATCTAAAATTTCTTTTAAAACAAAAGCTCGGAAAGAAAACAGTAAATGATTTTGATTTCATTTGCATATAGCGGTAAATTTTGAATAAAATCTACATTTTTTTATGAAATTCTCTGACAATTTACGACTACAACACAACTATCTTTAGAAAAATCACCGCGAAAACAAGTAAAGGTTAAGAAACAATCAAATTTGATATATAATGCAGCCACGTTACTCTTAAGTTTACACGTATCAGCAGTATATAAAATTGTACATGCAAAAATTTCGCAAAAGTTTACAGAGTAGTAGTTGAATTCAGCTCCTATCTTGTCCCAAGAAAGTTAAACCTGCTAAACGTTTAAGCTCAAAGCTCCATTCATTACTCTCACGGAAAATTAATGACAGGTTATTCATAAAGAAGGGAAAATGGCAAAGCAGGTTTTATGCGTGTGTGGCATGCGTGGTTGTCTTGTTAGTAAATAAATACTTAAACTTTTTTCAGGTCGAGTTTTTTTGATAGTCAAGTCAGAGTGTGTTAGTAGTCACTAGTATTTTAGTGTTACAGTCAAAGTGAAAAGAAAAGATTAGACACACGATGGCATTTTAGCAAATCGCATGACCCAGTAAATATCATATTGCGAAAAACTTTGCGATAGGTAAAGTAACCGATTTGACTTTGTGTACTGTACTATAGTCGATGCGGTGTTTTTTTGTGGCTGATCACGGTTCAATGTAGTGATCAAGTCCATGATTGAAATTGACAATTGACTTGGCATGTGAAAAGTAAGCATGCAAAGGTTATTACTTGCGGGTCGCAACTAACGGGGAAATGCCTTTTCACCTTTTCTTATGAAAATATTTTTTAAGCCAATCAAGCTTTAATCATTTCATATAATTTTTGCCCTGAAGCCTTTGTTGGTCAACGCTTACATGCCATGCATATATGAAATTGGCTCAGATCATTTGGTTATGAAAGGTAAAATTTTCGAGCTTGTTCGTCCTAGTATTTGCCAAAGACTACAATGATATAGCAGCTATCACAGCTGTAGAGCTCTTTCTTCTGAACCTCGCATATTTTTGTGCAGAAATGTATAGAAAGCGCAATAGCGCACCATAGACTTTAGCCCTCAATATTATACGAGATAAAAGAAAAAGGCTAATTCAATTCAGTCATTCAGTGTTTGGTGCTGTCGAGAACAGTGAACAGCTCAGGGAACTTAATTGTACATTATATAATAACATAAACATTATCACTAGATATGCGACTTGGATATTTTGTTGAATTTATTTTTGCAAATTTTTTATTCGCTCGTGACTGTTGTGGTAAAAGTGGTATAAAAAAGTTGTTAAGGAAGGAAATATTTCTCATAGGATTTCAGTAAACTTTTTCTCCAGTGGAATGAGTTTGCTTAAAATAGAACTTTGCTCTTGTGCTGTCCTTTGAGTGAAGCCAATGTGCTTAGATTGTTGAGAAAAATTGTAAACATCTTTTTTGTTTCAAAGTAGCAAAAAACGAGCTTTGTTTTAGAGCATTGTTGAGTCAGCAAAGCAGAAAATGACTGGATGTTGTAAAACATATTAAGAAAAAGGATGTTTGTGAATTTTAAGATTTTTACAAGCGGTGTGTGAAGATAATGATGACAAGCATTATTCCGCAATAAAATAACTTTGACAGTGTCATTCACTCATCTTGGGGATATCTACGTGTTTTTTCTTTGAGAAGTCTGGACTCTGGAATGGATGACGAAGCAAAAGGTGAAATTGAAATAATTAGCGTAAATTACAAGAAATATCAACATGCAATTCTAAATAAAATGGTTAAGTCAGATATCGTGTTGATGGGTAAAATTAACTTGGATAGATGCATGCTTTATAGATAATGATGAAAATATAATGACACTTTCAACTTCCCATTGCATTCGATACATCGATTATAATCATGGCTTTCAGCACAAACCCTTAATTTTCTAATGGGCAGAAAATAGGTGAAAAGAAATTAAGGTTTGAATGAAGGGAAGTTAGAGAGGTGCGATATGTGATGGCAATTTCGCGATGGCTGAACAAATGTCATGTTGAGGTTTCTTTTCCTTTCAGTTCAAGAAAACAAAGGGTGTGGGAAAATAGTGTGCGAAAGTTTTTGCAATGATTTCCCACAAGATTAGAGAGAATTAAAGTAAGAGATCAAATTGCTAATGATGTAAAAATATGCTGGCAAATGTGTGTTAAAAAACTACGTAGCTGTACGGCACTGGCTATTATGACTTGACCTTTCTATGTACCTTTCTGCGTAAACACACGTTGGGTAACAGGAGAGAAAGGAAGTATTGTTAAGATAATCCTTAATGATTTCACCTTTAATGAATGGCAAGATGATTTCATCTTCTTCTAATCACCGTTACATGCTTTTTGACTTTCGTGTGTACGACGCATTATTCGGTACGTCAAAGTTTTGTTCAGTCCAATAAGGAAAATGTAATCTTATTATAATTAGCGTATTGTTGTTGACTCGTGCGGTATGGAATAATGGTTTTGTTTTTCGTTAATCAAGATTATGGTATCAAGGCTTTAGTTTGGAAAACATCATAGTTGGTACTATACGAATTACTTAATTATCAAGATATTTTAATACATGGATTGTGAATTTCTGATTAGTTCAAGGCCACTACTGTCTTTGACAATGACGTGAGAAGCAGACTGCCAAGTCGAGTTAATCTTCACTGATAAGAAGAATTCCATTGTGGAAGTTTGATTTAAGAAGTTAATTGATTATTACTTTGACATCGTGTGATTCTGGTTACCTTTCTTTTAAGACGGATAGTAAATGCTTGCACATTTGATGTCGCAATAATTCAGAAATCTAGGTACGCAGATAACTGCAAATAAATTACTTTCTGTAGATTTTGGGAATACTTAAAAGGTACATGATGCATGTGTGCGAATCAAGGGAGACATTTTATAGGGAGAGATGTAAAGAATTGCAGTCACACTACTGTTTTATGCGAATAGGTCAGTAAACAAAGTTCAAAGAATGTGATGACAAAATCCTCTTTTCAGATTAGTATTTAGAAGAGGCATTTTCCTTAGAGAGTGTTGTAGCCAAATCCTCAATTTTCCTTTTCATTCATTTCTATCTTGCCATGTACCTTGATCTCGTTGTGCAATCTTAACTAAAAGTAACATGAAAAATCTTAGAATGGTCACAAAATATTTTGCATTTATTTTGCACGTATCTCTGTTGAAATATAAGGAACAGTTTTGCGCTTTCCTTGCGAAATACTTGGGCACGGGCTTTGATTCCATGATGAATCCTTAATAAAATAGGAATGCTTGAAAAAGGCAAGCTTTTATAATTGAGTGGATTAAATCATTAATTTAATTTCATCACAGTTACTTTCATAACAGTCCTTTCTGACCTGACAATTTTGTATGCATTTATCAAATTAAAAATAAATAGAGCTTAATAGCAGAAACTTAAATTATTCTGTTCCGTAGCCCGTAGCTCCTTCCTTCCTTCCTGACAAGAAACACGTACTCTTGTATTGAAGTATCAAACTCTTTTCGTGTATTTCGCCGAGTGATGAATTTGCACAAAGCACGTGAGAATCATTTAGCAATAGAGGCAGTGACTAAGAGGCGTTCGTGAATCGCGATCACGAGTGCATTAAACTCTAGCAAAAGGCCCACAATGGTGAAATGTTAATGATCATAATATTCTCTTCGTTTGTTGGCTGTCGTAATTATTACAAGGGAGTGAGAGAAAAATTTGCCTGCTTGTCTACCTTCGTTCCGCATTCGCATCTTCATCATTTATTCTTTATTCTGTAGTTTTTGTTCAGTTCAGCAAAGAGAAAGAGAAGATGGTGAATGATGATAAGATGATGTCAGTCTGTGTTGTGGTTGGTGGATCTCATCTTGCCGTTACTTGAAAAGTCAAGCATGGATGGGAAATTTTCCTTTTGGTGAAATGAGACTTGGCTTATTTCAAGCGTCTATACTGTACGCTGTATGCTTTCAAATACACAATTCGAATTTTGCATGAACATGAATTTTTGCGGAATAAAGGCATTCAGTCATTCTTTCCCTGCAGACGACTGGTACGGTTAAATTTTGGTCTGCAAAACATTTGTGGAGTTTAAGGTAAAGCGGTTTGTTATTTTATCGGGTTTGTAGTAAAATCTTTGTAACACATATTTGTTTTGTTATGCAAGTGTTTGTGGTTTACATTATTGTTGACTTGTTGAATAATTAGATTATTGGATCATTGTCGAGAGGGGTTCTTTTGATCGAACGAAGTTTTCTCTGGGGAATACGATTAGAATAATTTCAATTTGGAATGGTGACGTATTGCATAAAATTTAAACGTTTTTCTCTGTCCAAACCCAAACATTTACCATTAACATTTAAGCCTCTTGTAGACAAAACAAAGATTAAGTTTATTTTAAGCTTAAATCCTATTGGACACCATTTCATTCAATTATTTGGTTGTTTTGACTTTAGATTGAAGATAAGGAGAAACTTAAACTTGGAGAAATCACGTCCAAACTTTTCGACACTCATGTTCTCGTCATGCGCATAACATAGGAGAAGAAACGTCTTTGTTCATGAATGAGCTAATAAGCAGCGTCGGCGCAGCTACCTCATCATCTCCGATAAAATGTGATATGTGATTGTGATTTGCTGTCTAAATAGTGCTGTTTGCATACCGCACAGAGAGAGTTAATAGTCTACGTCAATTGTGTAATTGAGCTCTTAAATTTTCTTTACTGTACGCTATCTCACCTGGCCGCTGCTCTTTAACCCGACCAAGTTCAAACCGTCTTCTCTGGACAGTATCAGCAGCTCGTCAAGTGATAAAGTTTTCCAGTCTATTGCTTCACATTTCTGATCAGTAGAAGTTGTCGTCTTATGAGCGACATGCAAGTGATTGACTTGATCATTGACCATTTAGCACTTTTGGACTCTCAACTCCAATATTTTTACGGAAGTTTGTGGAAGTGACAGCGAATAAATGATCGACAATAGGACACGTGCTTTCTCATGAAAAGTTGCAGTGAATGATCTCTGGCTTGTGGACACGAATTATTTCTGAACGAGTTTACTCATTCGTTGTCTGGGTTGGTATCGCCTCATTGACCTCTTCGGCAATTAGTTGAACGTTTGTATCTCGGCTAAAATAGCATATCATTCACGAGAGTTGTTCGACTCCCGTCATGGACTCTTGGACTAAGACCTACTTTCCAGAATCTTGTAAGAAACCATTTTTATGTATATGTAAGAAAAACTGTTGTGCATGCTTTTTTATCTGGGTTTAAAATTCATGAAAGATACCAGCGCTAGATATAGTCAATATCAGTCATTTCATTATAATTTTTCTCTTCAGTTTCGTCTTAACTTGCCCATCAATCAGTGGTGATCTTGACGTTGACTCGCATCATCAAACCTTTACAAAGTAATCCTCGAATTCTCGCAAAGGACATGGCTTGTGCATGCCGCCGGGTGTCCCGAGATTCAGGAAACATTTGTGACGAGTGCGAACGAAGAGAATGTATGATAATCAGTTAATTAGAAACTAATTAATTGATAATCAATTATGAGCTTACATTGAGTTTTCTAATATTGACTATTTTGATATTTTGAAGGTTTCGAATGGCAGTGGGACAAGAAAGGAGGAAGTACAACAGTGGTATTTAATAACCGAGATCGAAATGTCATCTTTAGCCCAGGCTTCAGCG
This sequence comes from Rambutsinella grinnellia, assembly GCA_027743725.1. Classification (NCBI taxonomy): domain Eukaryota; kingdom Metazoa; phylum Arthropoda; class Collembola; order Entomobryomorpha; family Entomobryidae; genus Rambutsinella; species Rambutsinella grinnellia. The sequence continues at coordinate 7,167 of JAHZMU010002991.1, forward strand.
TTGGGACAGGGGCGGTTAGAGGGACGGAACCATTACGAGCCGGATATCATCATTATTGGGAAATCGAAATGAGTACTGAAGTTTATGGGACTGATATGGTAAGCAAATTAAAATTAAAAGTGAATCTTGTTTGGTTTTTTCTGCGTAGGTCACACCATATAAATATGCGTGGTATTTATATCTTCCCTTTTAAGTTCTTTTACGTGTAGGTTCATTGAACTAAAAAAATATTTATATCAAAAAGATTTAATCTTTTAAAATTATAGCAATTCAAATAACTTTTGTCGCCAATTTATCTAGTGCACGTATAGGGTGCGGTATATCTAATTTAATTTCGTTTGTATATAGATGATTGGGGTTGGGACGGACAAGACTGACTTAAGGAAACATTCTCATGACTTTGTCAGCCTGATTGGAATTGATGAGCATTCATGGGGCTTATCCTACTCTGGAAAAAAGAAGCATGCAGGTCAATCCCATCAATATTCAAAGCCATTTGGGCAAAACTCGATTGTCGGGGTGCATCTCGACCTTTGGACGGGAACTCTGGAATTCTATATTGATAGGAAACCATTAGGTACTTTGAGATCAGGCGCAATTAGTCATAATGATTTAAATGGTTTATGAAATGCATTAATGTTTTTTGCAGGCTTGGCATTTGACGGCCTCCGTGATAAGGTTCTATACCCGATAATCTCTTCCACTGCAGCCTGGAGTGGAATGAACTTGCTATTCTGCCGTTCCTACAAACCAACATTGCAACTACAAGCAATGCTTTCACTCAGTCAAAATTTACTCTCATCTTGTGAGGAAGAAAATCCTTCAATTTTTAAAGTTCTCTCACTACCCCCGGGAATGAAGTCGTGGATGAAGACTAACTACTGGTGGATTGTGTCTTGTCGTGATCGTGAAAGGAAACGTGAGGAGGAGTTGAACAACCGTGCCAATTGTGATAAGAAATGTCGGAAACAGAATAGGCTTGCCAAGCAAAGAAAAAGTGGGACAGATACAGACCAACGTGGGACTGATGTTATTAGCCGGACTTGAAAATCCAAATGCAGGCATATCGCAACCACCCACTACATCAAGACGAAGACGTATTCAAAGGGCTTCTCAGCAATGCACTGCAGCTCAGTCAGGAGAAAGTGGAGAATCAGACGGAACGACAAACTGCATGCGCCTACTTGCAGCAACAAGTTCACGCACTCACTTTTTGGGAAGGGTTAGCCCCATCTTTGTTGGCATGCCTGAGGGCGGCTTCTCAGTCTTATCCGGTGCAGTATCTACGAATTCCACTGCAGGTTCGTCAAATAGTTACTCACGACCGGTGACAAGAAGCCGTAGCGTACCCGCACAGCCAAGTACATCCGCGGCTGCAAATAGTCAAAGCACTGTGTCAATTTCCAAAGTGGCCATCGTAAGACAACCCACATCTTCTGAAGAAGACGATGATTCAGCAGGAAGCGATACTCAATCAGCTAGAAGAGAGCCTAAAAGGCTCAAACTTCGGAGTTCCATTGAATCCAAAGGCGATGAAGATGAAGCAAAGGAAACGAACGGTGATGATGGCGAGGAGAAAAAACAACCAAATGCTTAATTGTCATCGTCTGATATCTAACCTCTTTCCGATTTCTCAAGTATGGAATGAACGCTATTGTATTAACAAGTGTCACTGGCACACTAGTTGAATATTTAAAAATATGTAATTGTTACTAATTTTATATACCGGTTATTGTTCTAAAGACATGCTTAAAATGAATTGTGCACACGATTGTTTCAATTAGGAGCGTTGATTAGCTTTTTAATCATTTACAGTTAATGCCATTGACTAGAATTAATTTTGAGTCACTTGACACTTGATGAATTGTCAATCTGGATTTTTCGTGTATTACTACTTTTTTTGCTATTTTTAAAATACATTTTGACAGCCCTACTAAACAATGCTATAATTCAATATGTTAGTCGAAAGCAATCAAATGCATGAACCGAATCTAGTAAACAACCAATGTAATTTAACCCAATTTAACTTAATAATATAGGCATTGATTTATGTATGTACCTAACATTGTTTTGTGATTTTAGAGCGATGTAAATTCTACTTATTCTATGCAATTACGATTATGTAAGAGGATGACGTAGTAGATGGATATAGACGATATCGGATGTCGAAATGTAAAACGCACTTTAGAATTCGGATAATAAATATAAATTATAAATCAATTTAAAAATGAACGAGGTTGTGGGGTTTATTGACGCGTAATTATTCACACAACCGTCACGCAGGCACAAATTCTTTAAATTACTGAGACCAAATTAAATCCTAATTAGTCCTCACATCACAAACGTCCTCAACGAATTTCATCTTTACACAACATGACAAATCAAACCGATATAAAAATGACTTATTTTTAAACATTTACTTGGCCAAATTTGACAAAGTGGAAAGTTCCTTATCCGTCCTTTTCTGCTCCATTCGTTTAGGTTCAGATTCCGCGGCGGAAGTTCCTCCTGTGGAGAATAATTTGATTACCTATTAAAACATTTTAAAGAAAATTTAACACCCATACTTAATTAAAGTCTAGTCAATTACCCGCAGAATTTGGAGTAAATGCACTACCCATTTTAATCAGCCTAAACTAATAATATAATTTTAACCCGATTTAGAGATAGTTATTCTGCCTAATCGAGCAGATCCTAATTAGGCCTTGGACAAATATGACTTCATACAGACCAAAATGAATCTATTGAAACAAATAATGAAACAATGACATAATTGGAAATCAAATTATAATGGATAATCAAATTAGAAATGGGTAATAAAATTTGAAATAAAATTAGAAATTGGTAATAAAATTGGAAATCAAATTAAAAATCAAATTAGAAATGGGTAATAAAATTGAAAATCAAATTAGAAATGGGTAATAAAATTGGAAATCAAATTAGAAATGGGTAATAAAATTGAAAATCAAATTAGAAATGGGTTAAAAAATTGAAAATCAAATTGGAAATCAAATTAAAAATAGGTAATAAAATTGGAAATCAAATTAGAAATGGGTTAAAAAATTGGAAATCA
>JAHZMU010002992.1:0-14435 GCA_027743725.1 Rambutsinella grinnellia
TCATCTCATTCCTAATCAGAAGTCTCTCGTCTCGTATCAAGTCACTCTAACTCTAATTCTATTCTAATCTAATCTGACTCTAATCGTTAGACATCTCTGTCTTATCGCTAATCATAGTTAGTTAATAAATGAATCGTTATCTTTAACTGCTCGTTCTCGAACCTCTTCATTCTAGTATAAGCTCATCAGTTAGCGTTATACCTTCTCCCACAGCTTTTAGTTTGTAAAGTGCACACTTTCATAAGACTTGAGGTAAATGAACGGGATGACTTTCTCTAGTAATATTGTGTCATGTTTGAATTGGATTGTTTATTCTTTTTTATTTATCAACAAAGCCATTGCCCCTCTAGTATGACTTGTGACTTTAAGCATGAGTGGCACTTACATAGCAAGAGAAAAATAATTACTCGAAAAATATGTTACTGGCTGGCTACTCATAACTCTTTAATGTCACGTTTATCTAGGTGGACTGCTGAGCTACTCAATGCCACAGGGCAGCGTCCGTGGAGAAAGTTGGAACTTTCACGACAACATTTACGACGGCGTGTGGGAAGGTTTGTAGCAAAATATTTGTAGTAAAATCTGTCGATTGTTTATTTTACCCTGTTTTGAATTTTTGCAGGTAATTCTCTGAGTAATGGATTAGGCGCTCTTACTGATGGACGCGTTGGACCACCTAATTTAAAAGATGACTTTTATCGACATGACAGAGGTAAAAATGAAATATTCTTGAACATTGCCATCGCTTAAGAAAAAGCATCTCATGCCACATGCTATGCCACATATCTCTGAAACAATTGCTTTTAAAAAGTGGAAAATGTTGTAATCAACTTTCACTCAAATATTTTATAGGAAAAGGGTGGGTCGGATGGAAGAACGAAAGCAGAAATAGCAGCTCAGATCCCCTCGAGATAATATTTCATTTTGATTCCATTCGAGAGTTTAATTCCATCTCAATCCACACGTCGAACCAGTTCTCTGAAAGTGTACAGGTAAGAGAAAATTTGTTCGTTTGTTTTCAGAGAAAAATGTTCAAAAGATATAAACGGGAACATAAAAAGCATTTCGAAATAGTTCATATGAGAATTCGTCTGTCTGAAACGACACGTGCTACACTATAAGCTCTCCATAATAAAACGCTTTGATATACGAGAGTTTTAATAGTAGATATAACTGTTGCGAGCAGCAGCAGACATAAGCGTTAACGACCATTAAATTGCATTGCATAATAGAATTGAATTCACTATAATCTTCAGAGCAGCATTAGAGCATTGATAAGCTTCAAGATTGACGGCGCATTTTATCCTTTTGTTCCCCGTCAAACATTTTTTGTTTGACTAAAAGGTATTTGCACGAGCCAAGGTCTTCTTCAGTATCGGAGGGAAAGTATACTCTGGGGACCCTATAACCCACACAACAGCAGAAGACTGCATTTTCAACGATCCAAAGAATGTCACCATTAAGCTTCATCATCGGATTGGGCAATATGTCAAGCTCCAACTGTTCTGGGCTTCGAAGTGGATCCTCATCAGCGAGATTGCGTTTGACTCACGTGAGTCTTTTGACTACTCCTTTCCATCATGTTCAGCTGTTAACTAATGCCTATTTTGTTATCGTTTTCAAGCTTATTGAAACTGGACAGTAATTTAACTTTGGGCAATTTATTTTTAGTGTTAGCAATGGGCAATTTCACAGCAGAGGAGGAGCTGGCCACTACCACTACTACTACTACGACTACTACCACCACCACCCCATCAACTACAACTACAATTACGACAAGCACAATAGCTCCTACTCCGCTTCTCCCGAAGGAGACGTTTAAGACGAGACGGAATGAGTCAGAAGAGCCGCGAGAGGTTCATCAGGTGCACCAAATCCCAGAAGACATATCAGGTTTGACAGGAAAGCTTTAATTTACTTTGATTCTTGTGGAATTTCAAGGGGAAATGGACTAATCCCACTTTATTTGTTTTACGAGAAAAATGTAGAGTGCTTAAAATAAATTGTCTTAAATATTACCAGAATGTGTTTGTTTTCACTTAATCTAAATGAATTAGGTTGGTTCTTCTAAGATAAATTGAAACAGATGTGTAACCATCACCATTAACGAAACTATTTTCCTTTAATGTTCGCAGTTGGGGCTTCTTCCCGGGTGACTGAAGACTGGTCTGTTTCTTCCGTGGCTATATTGGTTACCGCTGTGCTCAGTTCGTTCATCGCTATAGTCATCGTCCTCGTCATCATCTTCACGGCGATGGTGGTTCGCCACAAATTAATATCGTTAGTGAAGATGCCGGGGAGTAGCCAGTCCTCCTTGCAATATGGGGGAGCCAGTGTTAGTGTGTTACAGAATGGGGGACATGGTCCAAGCGTGGAGTTTACAACGAGTAGTGACGACTCCCCAGCGAAAACCCTTATTAAGAGCACCCAACTATCTATTGCCACTGGACAAGATTATCATGAGCCGATACCAACAAATTTTTCAAGCTTTAAGGGCTCGACGAGTACAAGTACCTTCCATCACAGAAGGGGATCTTTCAACGAAGGACAGAGGCAAATGGCCGAGTTTTATAGTTGCTCTTTGGTCTCTAATTCAACTCATACGCCTTCCCATAATGCAGGTAAGGATTGAAATATTTCTTAGGAAATGCCACTTTCTTTTGTTTTTATGCGTTAAGTAATGCTCAAATTGACATGAATTCAATAAAATATTTCGCATATTTTTTTACCATTGCATGAGAGAACGCAATTGCATTGGAATGACAAAAGTTGTTGGAATATTAAATCCAATCAAGTGTAAGAAAATGTGTAGAAAGTACACAAGGCAAGGACATAAGTGCTTTCTCTTGGATTTAATGGTCAACATTCCCATAAACATTGAAAGTTTTTAACCCGCTGGAAATTTGTGGTTTCCTTGTTTTGTGCATGCTTCCCATGAAAAACTTTTCTTCTGGCTGAGTGACCGATTTCGAAGGAGAGAAATTGAAATAAGATTATAGAAAACTTGTGCATTTACACACAATTCGTGGATTGAGCTGCACAATAAAAGAGAAGCAAACAAAGCATATTCAATTTATGTCCAAAGTCGTAACTTTCAATCAGCAGGTAGGAAGTTTATTGAGGTAGTTAAAGCGTAAGTGATGGAATTGCTGCTACAGTTTTGTCCGAACAATTGGAAATGTACTATTGATCAATTAAGTGCGAACAAAAGGTAGGAAAAGTTTGCTTTTAAGAAGAAAAGTGTTTTCCCGATCAACATGAAAGTAAAATAGAAAGTTGATGTTTAACGAAAAAATATTTTGGGGCATAGTGATTCCTAGTAGGGATTTCCTAGAAAAGATTAAAATCTAATTTGTTGATGATTTTTTGCCGAAGTTTACCTATCTAATTACAAATATTACATTTTATTAGAGAATCAGCAGTTTACTGTCGTGAAAGCTGCAATTCTTCTATTAAATTGCATTTGAATTTTTTTCTTCAACCAGAAACATACTTTGGTTTTATGAGCTTCTCCACATTTACTTCAAAGCTTTTCCTCTAAGCAAAATTCTTGAACGGAAGTAGCAATTTGAAAAGTTGAAGAAAGCAAAGACCCTCAAAAAACTTGTTTTCTCTGCTTATTTTCTCTGGCAAAGACCTACTTGCCACTTACACATAAGTCATTGAAGACAAAGGCGGAGATGAAGTGCAGATAAAGAGAAAAATAGGGGCTTAAGTGTTTTTCCAAACACACAACGCATAACAACATGATAAAAACTATGTGAAAAGCATTTTTCAACTTTTCTCGTAAAGTAATAGTGGTTAAGTTTATTATAAACGAGATAATGCATGGATGAGCTAGTGACAGAGGACGAAGAGGAAGTTGTTTGTTATTCCTTTCCAGTCTGAATTCCAACACGTATTCTCTGCGCTCCATCACTAGCACAATTCATTTATGTTGTCAGCATAAACATTCCTGTTTCCGAATGGGTCGCTACTGCCACCGTTACATTATTTGGATATGAACGTGCTCCTTATAGCTCCATATTTATTTACATTTTATACGTAAAATAAGCAGATACTCTATTATGCTACTTAAATATGTCGTGAAATTCAAGAAAAAGCTGTGGACTCTTGGCGAAAAGTTCAGCCGCGATCGCAACCACACGTTTTCCTTCATAGCCAGAGAGAAAGTGAAAGTTGGTGAAAGTTTAAGATTTCCTTCAAGGAGCAGAGCCTTGAAAAAAATTGAAAATGGATTGGAAAGCAATCAACCAAGCCATACTTGTAAAGAGGAAATGTAGTCTTTTGGTTCACTTTTTCCTACATTCTGAACTTGAAGTGCATAAAGGTTGGAGAAAGCATTTTTTATATTGGAGAAAGCCTCAAGATGTATTGAGGATTATTGAGTGTTGTGACTTTTTTCAAAGTTTAAAATGCATTCCTTTTTCTTCCTATTTTGTATTCTCCTTGAGAATTTGGGGATGAGCAAATAATATTTTGGGATAAGTTTCTTTTTATTCTATCCGATTTTTTTTGTTCGTGAAAGTTGCAACTTTGGAATAGGAGGGGTGGTTGACATTGAAGAATACATTTTTAGCTGCATTCCCGAGCAATTTTTAAAGGTTTGAGTTAAGCCCATACAAAACTAGGCACTTTAGAGAATTAATATGGTCTATTTTTGCCGGAAGCTGGATTGATTCTATCCTCAAGTCTCCATTTAGTGGTTGAATAAGGAATGCTTTTTACGAAACTCTTCTCTCGTGAGCTGAACAGATGCCGAGCAGTTTACTATTCATCCATCTATTTCAGCCAGGCTGTCTAATGTCGTACGTGACCCATCCTCTAGTGACACTTTGTCTCTTTACGAAGCTTTATTTAGTGAAAACATTTACGTAGTGTGTCATCCCAGGAAAATAGGAGGGCTGTACGTGAACACATGCATTAAAATTTCCAGTTGCTCCCTGCTTGTAGAATCTCAATTGTTTGCTAAAGGTATAAAGTGATCGGTATTCGTATTAGCCTTTAAAGAAAACAGTTGTCGCTTGTGAAGAAATATGGGATGGTGTGTGTTACTGATGTCAAATGTTTATGTATTAGGGAGACCCTTTAATAAGTAAAACATTTGGGTATGTGTCATACGATCCTGAAGGAAGGGTCGTGTGATTGTTTCTCCCTTCTAAATAAATTGATGTGTTCCCAGAACACCAGTTGGAGATGAGATTATTCGACTTTATTGAAGGGGCAAATGTTTATTCTGCTGGAAGAGAACTTAATTTGAATATCTTGCAAATCTTTTTGTTCACTTAAAATTATTAATTGACAAGTTGGTAATTTTAGCTCAAATAATGACTCAAATAAATAAGTAGTGCATCAGCTATTGCAATAATTGTCCTTAAAAATTTTTTGTTTCTCTGATTTTAGCTTTAATTTCTAACAAATTAGTGCTGATTATGCAGTAAAGTTTCTTCCCTCACATTCATTTTTTCACTCTTCCAGACTCCTGTAATGAGTACGAATACGTGCTGCCCACCGAGTTTGGCAAATTACTTCCCCAGTACAGTCCCAACAGAATGGTTCCCCCAGAGTCCTCCCATACGATGGGAAGGAGTCGCGCAATTCACTTAAGATTCCAGGAGCTTGGCCTACCAGAGATTTCTCGACATCGACTCCACATCCACAGAAACCTCGGAGAGGGAACTTTTGGCACGGTGAGTTGAAGAGTTGACTCGATCTTTTTTCACTTTTCCCTTTTCTCCACGTTTACAATATACAAGAAATACAATATCATAAAAGATCTTTTTTATTTCTTGTTGTAATGGAAGGCTAAGTTTTTTCCTTAGCCCTCCATCCAATAACGAATGAAGTCAGAGACACTGAATATTTTATGAAATCACTGGCACATCTCGCCAACAAAACAATCCTCGGATTTCCTTACAACCTCATGAAATTTTGACAATAATAGGTTTTCGTCGGCGAACTGGAAAAGTGTGGGCCTGCTGACAGACGTCTCGTAATCGTCAAACGAATGCTGAAGAAAGCCAGCGAGAAAGACAAGTAAGAAAAAATAAGACATTGGAAACAACAGAAATGGAAAAGGGAGCATGAATTATAAATTTTTTATCATTTCAGCATCACTCCCCATCTCTTATTTTTACTTTCTCCCATGTAAGAGATGAAGAGATAGAATATATTATACAATAGGGCACAAGCAGGGTGAAAGTCCGCCTTCTAATATTTAATACACTTGTTCCAAGATTATTTCATTGAGCCCATTTTTTCTCGCAACGACCACAGTCATGCTTCCTCTTTCCGTAAAAATTATTACAGTTGTGTTGTAGTGATACTTTTTGTCCATTTCTTCTTTTGAAAATGCTCAAAGTGATATTTCATATAATTCGAGAATTTTCAAAAGGATTTTGGAACAATGGGTGAACTCTATATGACGTACCTTTTTTCTCTCAGGTTGGATTTCATCGAGGAGATCCGTCTCCTGTCCGCCTTGGATGATCGTAATGTGACTCAAGTTCTTGGTGTGTCATCAGATGAAGAACCTTACAGCGTTATTCTCGAATTTCTGGAGTTGGGAGATCTATGCCAGTTCCTTCACCAGAATGACAGTAGCCATCCGGCATTCACGGATAAATTAAGGTATGGAATGGAGTGGGTTTATTAAAAATGCAAGAGAAATATTTAGTACTATATAAATCGATATTGAGAAGGCTTATGTTATAATGCAAACTCTCCACGTGTCACAAATACCTTTGTTAAAAGTACAAAAGAAAAAGTGATACGTTGAAAAGCATATCATGTTTTCTCACAGTTGTGGTCACTCCATTGAAATGCTTAAGCTTTTGTTTGTTTTCTGTGTCTATTGTCTAGTCTCACCGATTTGCTCTTCATGGCACAAGTATGCTATTTCATTCATATTGTAAGCTTCTACTAATTAGTAAAAGGTTTGGATTCCGGATGAGGAAGAACAGCAGGTAAAAAGGAAAAGTGCATTAGGGTTTCCTCCACACTGTCTGTGGTTCAGTTGTAATTTGATTAGTCACCGCATCTCGAAGGAAGTGTTGAGAAAATTCGTAAATTGCATGGCTAATTCAAGCTGAGTGATATAATTTTGTGTGAGAATGCCAAGAGCACTGTTCCATTCCTGTTTTCTATTGTCACTTCGACAGGAACTGTGTGGTGGGCCGGGGACTAGTCGTAAAAATATCTCATTTTGCGAGTGACATGGATATCTACGCGTCAGATTACTATAGACTAGATGGGAAAATGCTGCCTATTCGCTACATGGCACCGGAGTCGATATTTTTCCCGGTAAGTCACAAAGTCATCCTGTTATTGGTGAGGTGGAGAAAATTGACAAGTTTTGTGCGTCTCCCATTAGCATTATCACACACCTGTACAGGGTAAATCCATTTGGTTGTGGGGAGAGAAAGTGCATGTCTCCGGGTATTTTCCTGAGTGCATGGTGTGATGTGATGTCTTAAATGTTGTCTCTGGTGTGTATTGTTCAAGAAAGTTTTTATTTTTTTAGGGGAAATACTCAACTCGAAGTGACGTGTGGAGCTTTGGCGTAACGCTTTGGGAGATCCTTTCTTACTGTAGGCTCTCGCCATACCACGCTTTGACTAATCAAGATGTAATTACGAACCTCCAGAGACTATTGGTTGAGGAAGAGCTCGAATACTTTGAATATTTAGAGAAGCCACCGAACTGTCCAAGGGATATTTACCAACTTATTTGTGATACCTGGTGCAGACTTGATGAGGAGAGACCTACGTTCTGGGAGATCCATTCGTTTCTCAGTCGTAAGAATATTAGCTTTTGTGCGGATATGATTGCGAGGGAGATACCGGCTTATATCGAGGCACATAATACACAGCAATATATTGTATAATAGTGGCATATCAATTAGATTTCGAGCTATCATTAAGACGAAGCATTAGTCAAAAATCCAAACACATCTCATTCCAGAAGTAGCCATAATAATATCAAATATCATAAGTAATATTTAGGTAAAATTGATACATAACATTAATGATAAACTCGCTTCAGAAAATTAAGTTAATATCTATACTAAACAGATTGGGTGAGTTTATCTATGTATATCAATAAACTTGTGTTCATTTAACATTTAAATTCTATCAATGTTAAATATTTTATGTACGTTGATTTTATCGTAAATTAATTTTAATTATGAATTTCCTCACTTCGAAGGGTTATATGCAATTAATTAATAATGACTGATTTCATATGTATCGAACATAGGAAATAAATTAGTTTGTATTAAACCGAAGACATGAAAATTGGAAAGTCGGTTATTTATTCAAGTTATTTACAGAATGATTAAACTTTGACGCTCGATAATGATAAAAGCTGATAGGTATGGGAAATTAAAATGATCAGATCGGATGAGGTAGCGGTGCGGACTGAAATATTTTTCCAAAAAATGTTCTTGTAATAAGCCTGAAGGATGCAGTACTAAAGAAATAAGAAGAGAGTGCCCATTGCATAAAACATTTCACGGAGTTACAACTCCATTCTTCATCCAACAGCAATTTCTCAAATAAAAATTTGTATTGCGTCTTTTGTATTTACAGAAAGTTTTCCAACTCGTTCCCAACTAATACTTCACTTTTCTCATTGTAATTGTGGCAGTGGCAGTCATCTATGTAAAATACAGATATGAGAGATGAACTTATTATACATCTCCATTTGAATTGGCACAAAGGGACTTGTATTTTTTATGAAACCTCCTGAATAATACGTCAGACAGGCTGAATTACGCTGTCGGTTCGTGAACCAACTGCCACTTGAGGACAAGTTTTGTATATTGATTCATTGCATTGAAGTTGAAGAGAAGGCTCCTTTGTTGAACTTTTCTTTCCTCAGAACTAGCACCGTCATTGCCCCGGAGAGAGAAAGAGTGTGTGTAGACATTTATATTAAAGAATGAGAAAAGGAGGGAGTTATCATTATGTCAAAACTGATGGGTGAAAAATTATTCCATCTTTTATTCTTCCCCTTTCACCAAACTTCTGGTGAGGAGAGTAACGCATGTCCTATCATATGAAAGAATTTAATGATACAATAGGAGACGAGAAGCATTTTTACTGTTTCGATCGAGCTCTTCTTCCTTGTCACGGAAGGCCACAGGGAAAACCGCCTAGTTTATGGAATGATGGTCAAATATGACTAGGTTTGGATCAAGGTGTAACACACAAGGATTGATAGCATCATCAGCGATTTTTAATATGCTCGTTTCGTTTCAAGGGACATCCGACACGACAACTGTTGGATGATGACGAAATACCTGCGGGAGAAACTTTAATGTTTGTGATAAGCAGTGTATAAGATGAAACGGATGTGGGAGCATGACCCATCCATCGCATTAATGCTATAGCTTTTTTTTACTAGGAACTGTCATTACACTCACATTCACCCAGAGTAATTCATACGACAATAATTTTCGCATTTTGAGCCTACCCTACCACACCTACCATGTCTCATCTAGCCTCTTGAGAAGAAGAGCTCTCTAATGGAGTAATCATTCGTGTTGAAATGGGAGGTGAGATCCAGGTTAATGCCATCAAACTGGATCATTAACTGGAAAAAAGCTTTTAATGCTATTTTCCCCAAGTCAATAAGTTAAGTTGACGGGAGAAAAGGCAAATAGTTGTCTTTTTACCACTTTAAGCCAACTGTAATTACATTGGGGCGGAAAAAGACTCTTGGAAACTTTAAGCGGGGAGTAATGACTGCTTAACCTCTCCTCGTTAAAGTTTCATTGACAGACATTGAGTGATCCGACGTAAGTAGCTGGATCGAAGCAATGATAATAAGTGATATGGTACACGTGCCAATGAGAAAATAGCAATGAAACTTGTACTCTCGTGCTTGTTCCGACCTATATAACCCATTTTGTTGATTGAACCAGTCTATTTCAGAATTTTTAATTCAAAACGGGAGCAATTGATTGGCAAAAGTTTTAAAAAAAAGCGCTCCATTTTCAAGATTTTCTTAAAGTTGAAGAGAAAATGAGCTCATTGAAACTTTAATCTCAAACTCTTTTGCCAAAAATAGTACGAATGCAATCAAGCCTTTCTCCGAACCCTGCCATTACACAATTTACATGATGGATTGTAAAGTTTCTTTCAAAACTTGCGAATTCAGCAACATTTTCTAAGAAATGAAATACTTTTCACTTTCCATTTTTATTACTCTTATCAGAAAAGTAGCAGAAGCAGAAGCAGTAGAGCTCTCTCCTTTTGACTTTAACATAACCTCTTCATAGTAGAGCTCCTCTTCCACATGGATTATGCAAAGTAAGATGCGTGTATTACTTTTTCTGAGGAGAAAACCAAAAACGCGTTCATTTTAAACGGTTTTGTATCGCTACACGCTCAAAATATTTTGTAGAGTAAGTTGATGCACGTCTCCCAATAGTTTTGTGCAGGATGCAATATGCATTTTAAAAAATTAAATTTTATAACCAGCCCATCTTCCAACGTGTTTCGTACAACTTCATTAGAATACATGAGACATGACTTGTCTTATTCCGTGCCACCGGCTTGAGAAAATATTTTTCTAAAAACGTATTACTTTTTTTCTCTCTTCAGCTCTTGTTAAATCCTCCTTGCTATAATATGCACAAAAATTACCATTACTGCAACGTAATACAACTTTTTCGACATAAATACAAGATCACATCCATTTCACTCTAAGCCTGGGACAGGGAAGCGAGACAGGAAATATGGGAAAGTGAAATCGATTAAAGGGGGAAACCTTACAGGAAATAATACTTGGGGAAAGGTATTAGTTGTAACAGTAATGGTGTAGCTTCTACAACTTAAAAACACATTTCTTCCTGCAAGTCTCTTGAAAAAAGGAAATTGATATCTAAATCCATTTTCTTCTCCCTGCCACAACTACATTTCGTAGTGGAAAGATGTGGAAAACGGAAGAGAAAGATGAACAGTTTTAAATATTAAGAAAAAACCTCCTTGGTTTATAGAATAAATGGGGTACACTTCATGAGCAAATAAAAATGCACAAGATCAACATGAGAGCGTCACATCATCCCCCAAGTGCTCTCAACTGGAAAACCTTAACTGTTCTTTCAAGCAATTCGTAATCGTTTTATGATGTCATGTATGCTCTAATACCCGTTTTACTAATGTCCAATATAGAAAATCTAATGGGTTTGTTGAATTTGAACTTTTTATAAATAAAATGTCTCCCATTCAGCACTAAAAACAGTTGGATTACCAGTTTAATTTTACATCAAATCATATTTTGTTTCAGTTTGATCTTTAAAGAAAAAACTATTCCAAGAAGGAACCCTGGTGGGTATATGTGCTTTTGTAAAACTAATTTTAGAAATGCACAAAGCAACTTTCTGCAACCTTGTCAAGGCCATGAAAGAACAAAGTGGAATTCTTATCACGTTCGTCTATCACAAAATTTAAAAATTATATCAAAGTGAAAGAACTGCATATTTTCTCAGACAACTGGGAAAACTCTCAAAAACTTTTCCACAAAATCTTTCAACTCTCCAAGTCAAGATCTGAGTCTACAAATTCGGGATTTTTGATGCAATTGGTTTTGTGACGCGACTCCTGTCTGACTTGTCAACTCCATGAATGAAAGCTTGTCCAAGAGAACTGCTGTTGTTGGACCAAAAAGAAATATTAGATATGAAAAAAGCATTCACAGACTGTTCAACTTTTGGTGGTGACTGTGACAAAACAATAATATTGGTTATATCGCATTTCCTTTCTATAAATCCAGTTTTCTCAAGTGTACTCCACGTACATTATTATGTGACGGGGTTTTGGGGGAAACCCTGATGTTGCCTTGAAAGACGACATCAAATTCCGATATCACTTCCTCCACATTATTTTGACATGATACTTGATCTATGAAGTAGAGTATATTATTGGTTTTCCATAAGTGAACCAGCAATGGAAGATACAGACCTCTAAAATATTCTTCAAGTTGGTTAATATTCCATCCTTCTCAAGACTTTCTTGAAGACAGATAGTGTGTTATTTTATATGAGCATTCAACTCTCCCCTTTCCCTCCTCATCTTTTGCATAATTTTTCTCTCTCCCTCTCCAATGGTATTCAAGGCATGCAGTTGTACTTCTCAAGTAATAATGTCATCTGTGTATCATTCATATTCTTGTAAAAGAAGCAAGAGGGTAATATGGTAATGGATACTTGAGAAGAAAATGAAAGGGAAATCAAAGAGGGTAAATTGTAAACAAGAGTGGAAAGGGAGCTCAAGAGCTCTTATAAGAAAAACGGGACCAGACCACATTTTATAGAGTATCATGAACATGTTGAATAGAAAGCAGGAAAAAACTTTCTATTAAAAATGAAAACTTGCAACTATTCAGAAATTCTATGAATGTTGTTATCCCTTTCCCAGTTCATAAGAATGATTGGGGGCTTGATCATCATTATTCTGGAGGAGGCTCCACTAAATATTGTTTTTCGATAGGGTGAATTCCCAAGAAAATTTCCCAGTTTTTCAATAGCTCTCTCGCATATTTACTCTCGAGAGAGCTCAACTTCATCAAGAGAACTTTTCATAGAAATATTTCTGAAAATATGTTTTTGCATTTTAAAAATATGCTGTTTAATTAAAAATAACTAAAAATACAGAAATTAATATTCTCTTCACATCCAATTCGTGCATAAGCTACTGAGGAAAAAATATCAAGTATATCAATATGCAAAAATGATATTGTCAACGGATCACTGTCACAAAATATTTATATCACGGTTGTTTGCACTCCGAATAGGAAATGTGAATATAATATATTCTTTTGCGTGCAGCAGATGTCAGAGTGTCACTCTTGTCAGGAGTGAAAGACAAGAAAGATTGTTTCTGGGAAGCAGATTCAGTGAGATTAAAATGGTTGCAAGAAAGAATACAAAATGGCCAGAGATAAAAGAGATATAAGAGGGGACATTGAGAAGATGTCAAGAGCCTTTTCAATAGGACAGGTATTATGAAATTCAATAAAGCATGTCATTCGTAAAAATCTGGCTACCGTTTATGTTCAATCAACCAAAAGTCCGTTGATAGTTCTGGTTCAATTGGCAATAAATAGGTGGGATAATGTTGCCAGATTTTTTAAAGGGCTAATTGAAGAGTTGAGTTGGTCATTTCTTATCTTTACAGCGAAGGTAAAGGTGCATCAAATGGGTTTACTTTGGCTAGTTAGACTTTCCAATTTAAAACTTTAAAGAAACAGTGCATTTTCAACTCGGCTATTATCCCAGGCCAATTTATTCTGCTCCACCTGTTTTATTAATTTTTTCTACCCTTCCTTGTTCCATCAATACTGGGATTGTTCTTTGTAATTTTTTACACGATTACAACATTACAAGCTGCATCGCATCATATTTCAATTTTTCATCTCTGTATTTTTGTTCTTATGAAAAATCCAAAATATATGAACCTTCTTTATTCTTTTTATAGCAGAAAAAGGCAAACAACAAGAGTATGAAATGCAGTAGCAAAATAAGCTCAACCGACCTAAAGAATTTTAATAATGCAAATGACTTGGAATGAAAATTTTCTTGAGTTTCCCATAAAACTTTATAGATTACAGTTGCTCGATATAATAAGCCGTGGAATAAACTTTTATCTTTGAAATGAGCTTTAGGTGAAGGGGAGGAAGTTGTGCATTATATGAAGGTGCACAAATATGTACACAATGTGCATCGGGCAAACAGTACATAACAATATTTACCTATTTCCTTATTGGGAGGGCGGAAAAGACCATATTGTATCTAATATGAGTATTTTCATGGAAAACATTCACCAATGAAAGACTTGGTTTTGGCTGTTGTTAGATGGGAAGGAAGGGAAGAGGGTTGTTTCTCTTCATCTCAGAAGATTCATTGATTCTAGGGTCGATCTTGAAATCTCACACCTGATGCCAATGTGTAAGTGAAATATATTCATTTATAGTTGGAAAGCAGAGAAAGTTTCCTGCTTTATTACACCAAGTCTTACATAAACAGTCATGGATATTGCCTTGCATTTGTTTACATTAGATTTCCTCTAGAAGGAATGCAATGGAGGGAGATGCTGCAGCTAAGCAGTCCATGTTTAGCTTTGGCATTCCCTCATCCGGAGGTAGAAAAAGGGGATAAATATTGCACTGTTATTTTCATAATAAAGGAACATAAAATGTTTTTCTGGAAAAAATTTCACCTCTATAGACCTTCTAGATGAGATAATACTTTGGAAGGTGTGCATTTTTTTATCTATTTCCACTGCCCAATCCAGTAACTGCCCGAGTGCTAGTTTTTTTCCTCCAGCTCTCAGCTTATTTTATCATGGGACAGAGTGATGGGAATTTTTTCCCCTATTTACTACGGTGAAAAATGGCTCCCAAGAGAATTCCCACCGGATCCCACTACCACG
>JAHZMU010002993.1:0-11193 GCA_027743725.1 Rambutsinella grinnellia
TTGGAGGGTGTCGATAAAACCTTTACCTGTCCGAAATGCGCCCTTTCTTTCCCTCAAAAGCTGCTTTTATTACACCACTACAGAGCAAGCCATTTATATGCTTTTAAGCGTGACGCCTCCCGGAAATTCAAATGCGACAAGTGTGATTATTCAGGTTTTAGTAAAACCGCGTTAGAACTGCATTCCCTCCGCATCCACAAGGAAAAGGAACGACTAGAGTGCGAAACATGCGGGGTCATTTGCCATGGAAAGAGAGCAAAACAAATCCATTTGAGGGACGAACATCAAATAACTTTTGTAGAATATCCGTGTCCAGTTTGTGGAAAGAGTTTTTTAACATCCGACCTAGTAACCAAACACGTTCAAATACATCGTGACAAGAGATTCTTTTGTGACATTTGCGGGAAAGGGTTTGTGGTAAGATATGCCTTTGAAAAACACAAACGACTCTGCCACGACCCCAACAGGATTGCTGAGAATATTTGCTCAACTTGTGGCAAAGCTTATTTTACAGCAAATGGATTAAGGTTTCACGTAAATAGTGTTCATGTCGCCGAAGAAGAGAAGGGGTTTGGATGTCCTTATTGTCAAAAAAGGTTCCATAGAGAGGACTTGGCAAAGAAGCATGTGAAAACTTGTATGAAACAGAAAGGACTTGAGGTTCCGGATGATGATGAGATTGAAGTGGAATGGAGTGCAGCAGCTTTGGAAGAAAAGGTTACGAAGGGAAAGGGGAGGAGGAAGGGTAAATTAATATCTGGGATTGTGAAGGGAGATGGGGAAGGAGGGAATAGTTTTGAGAAATTTTTATATTAAAAAAATACTGTGAATATTTGTTTGAAATAAAATGATTGAAATGATAAAATTAATAAAATAATTCTTTTCATTCCATTTTCATATGATTTCCTTCTTTGTTCACTTTTCATACAGGACATGATGCTGACTTGAATGCTATCCTCTCCTGCTTTAGAAAGTAGCCGCTCAGCTGCTATTTATTTTGCTTTTCTGTCACACTTTTTTCAAATCATTTTTTGTAATTTAAATTATTTAATTATAAAATGTCTAAATTAACTTGTATCGTCTGCCTCCAAAAATTTCCACACTTTCCAGATAACAACCTCACCTCATCTTATCAACCTCGTCTCTTTTCATCACCTCCAACTTGTTCGGGAGAAAAGCTCTACACGCGCTTCCTCCACTTTTGCACTCGCCATTTAAAGTTAACTCCTCTGCCGTTAATAAATGGGAGGGAAGATGAAGTGTTTTGTCCAGAGTGTAAGTGCTTAGTCAGTTGTTTGTGTGACCTTTGGCATGAAATGGAGGTGGTGAAGCTCCACTTGGATTGGAATCTGAATAAGTTGGGAGAGATGTTTAAAGTTTTGGGTAAAAATTCGAAGGCTGAGAAGGATCTTATCAAACAGTTAGAGTTGGATTGCATCAGGGTCAAGAGGTTTAGGGCGGAAGTGAAGCAAACTTGTGTTAGGAAGGGAGAGTTTACTCCAAAAGTTGTCGTTTCCAATCGAATTCTTCCAGGTAATGATTATTCTTCCATTTTGATATTTTTTTATAGTAATAAATGACCTCATGTTAATAATTCATAACTCTTGTCTTTAGAAATGTGGAAATTTTCTTATTCTGTAACAAAGTCGACCCTCGCCCGTCTCATTTTTGTATTTGCATTGGCCTTTGACAAGGATGTTTCCAATGAAGAAAGTTCAGCTAATCAAGCTTATGTGAAAACGGAAGCGAATGACCTACTCGACGCTGAAGAATATTCTGGAGCTGAAGACTTGAATGAGTTTGCCTCTGATTTGTCGTAAGAGAAATACTAATTATTTCTAGTTTGATTCCTTTTTGAAATGATTTTGTTCTTTTGTTTAGAAATGCTGCGTCTCCACCTAGCCTTGATTCCGACGCTGAATTCATTCCAGTCAAACCAAAGAAGCGGAGGATTACCAGAAAAAGGAAGATTAAAATAGATAAAAGCGAGCCTAAAAAGCGGAAGCAATCAATAGAAAAGAGTAACAAGCGAGGTCCCTATAGGAAGCTCCCGGAGCCAACTTGTAAGATATGCGGAGAAGATTTGAATTCCTTATCCGAGCTGGAAACGCACATGATATCAACGCACGAAAGAGATGAGAAGTTGCTTCACTGCTGGTTCTGTCCGGAACGTTTTTCACTGAAGGAGACCCTCCTTGTGCACAGATGGAATGGTCCTAATCACATTAGCAAAATGTTCAAATGTGACTTTGAAAACTGTCAAGAAGCATTTCATTGTCCTGATAAGCATGAGGAACATTTACAGTTCCATTTGGAGAATCCTACCACAGAGGAAGGGATCAAGCACTGCGCCAAATGCAATTTAGGCTTTTTCAACCCATTTCATCTTGAATTCCACGAACTGAATCACTTGGAGAGTCTCGGGGACACCTTTAACTGTCCCAAATGCGCCAATTCTTTTCCGGAAAAGGAACCTCTGTTGGTTCATTATAAGTCAAGTCATCTGCCTTCTTCTTTTGTGCCAGTGCCAGAAAGGAAGATTAAAAAGCGTAAACGCCAATCTAAGAAGCGGAAGCAATCTGACGATTTAAAGTGTACTAACTGCCCCCAAACATTCGAGACATCTACGACCCTCGTTGAACACCTTAAGCTCGCGCACAACATAGAAAAGCCCTCATTTAAATGCCAAATATGCGACAGAGTATTCAAAAATATTTATTCAATGCGGGACCATAGAAAATCCCATGACCGTTCTCCATCTCTGCGTAAAAGGCAACGAGGTCCAGGACCAATGTGTGGAATATGTGGAGAAAATATGTATACAACATGGGGCCTTGAAGCTCACATGATTTCAGAGCACGAAACGGATGAAAAGACTCACTACTGCTGGTTTTGTTCCGAAAGCTTTTCGTTGAAAGAGACTAGACTTGTTCACAGATGGAATGGTCGGAAACACCCGCTTCGTAAAATGTTTACGTGTTACCACGTCAACTGCCAGGAATCATTCGAGTGCTCTGATAAGCATGAACAACATTTACATACCCATTTGGAGAGTCCTTCAGCCCCAGATCAACCAGACCAGGAGCCTTCAAAAACAATTCATCACTGCTCCAAATGCAATCTAGGCTTTTTCCACCCAGACCTGCTCGAATTCCACGAGCTGAATCACTTGGATGTTAATGGCGTCACCTTTAACTGTTCCAAATGCTCCCATTCTTTCACTAGAAAGCGACTTTACGTCCAACACTACAGGCTAAGCCACTTGGATTCTTTTAAAGACATCATCCCGGCTTTGGAATCCAGGAAATTCAAATGCGACAAGTGTGATTACGCAACTGATAAGAATTGCATCTTGCAAAAGCATTTACAATTGCACAAAGACAAAGAGCCCGTCGAGTGTGACAAGTGTGGGGTGATTTGCCATGGGAAGAGAGCAAAACAAATCCATTTGAGAGACCAACACCACCAAACTTTTGAAGAATATCCTTGTCCCGTTTGTGGAAAGAGTTTTTTGACTTCACAAAACGTGACCACACACATGGGAGATGTCCACCGTGAAAAGAAATTAGTTTGTGATGTTTGCAGCAAAAGTTTTACGAAAAAGTCTAGTCTTAAAGCCCACAAAGAGCGGCACCACAACCCGAACAGGATTGCCCAGCATATTTGCTCGATTTGTGGCAAAGCTTATATGACGCCAGAAGGGCTCAAGTTCCACATTGATTCCATTCATGTCGCAGAAGAGGAGAAGGGTTTTGGATGTCCTTATTGTAAAAAAAGATATCATCGAGAGAGCCTGGCTAAGATGCACGTAAAGACTTGCATGAAACAGAAGGGACTTGAGGTGCCGAATGATTTGAATGAGATTGAGTTGAAATGGAGTGCAGCCGCAGTAGAGAAAGTGACAAAGGGACCCGGGAGGAGAGAGGGTAAATTAATAGCTGGGAAGATCGTCAAGGGAAGTGGGGATGGGAGTAAAAGTTATGAGAAATTTTTGTATTAAAAATGTTCAATTTAATTGGTTTTTTGATAATAAAAAGCCGAATTTAAAATCTCAAGAATTAGAAAAATGCACATGAGTCTTTTGCGTCGTCCTCTGTCATCAATAATAAATCTGTCATAAATGGATCCATTCATTTCATATAAAACTAACCGGTTTGCATGCAAAGAACCTAACAAAAAATTGGATTGATATGAAAAGCGTAGGCCGGTGACGACGAGTTTTTGCAACGTTCAACTAGCAAAAAATAGCCCCGGGCACATTCCTATTCATGGAATTCCACAATGTTTTCCAAGTACACACTATCAAAAAATAGTTGTAGCGCAATTCATATGTATGTTGCGAAGCAGACACTACCGTTTAAAGTTTCAAAATATCAAATTTCTTTTTTTAAATGTAGTTTAACTTAACTGATTAAAAGTCTGGAATAAAATGTGTGTGGAGCGCTCCTACACTGTATTTTTTTGGACTGCACTATTTGTTGAAATGGTAAATAATTTTAAAAAGTAGTCAATTTCCAGCAAATAATTTTTAATTTTTACATTAAATCCTGTAGCTTTGTGGATTGGCAGCATCAATAACAGCAACCTACTTCAGTGGGGGTCAAGTATGTAATCTAAATGTCATTTTGTTAATTATTTAAAAAAATATTATGTCATTTCAGGCGAATACTTGGGGAATACTTATTTTTGCTCTTTACTCCGTATTTTCCATATGGATTATTTATTTCGCCATAAAAGAAGTGCGAACTTTTGAGGTAGAGAAATAAGTTAATTTTAAAAATATGTAGTAATTAAATCTTAATTAATTTCTTAGAAAAAATCGGGTGAGCCCGCATCAGAAACTCTAAACTGGCTATTTGGATTGTGCGCAGTTGTGACGTTAATCTTCTTAGGACTAATTTGGTGGTTAGCTTGGCCACAAAGTGAAAAGGCTGAAGCCTTTATAATTGTGCCAGGAATAATAATATTTTTAGTTATGTTTTTATTTGTATATGTTTCGGTCTGTTTTAAAAAACTATTTTATTCTAGCGGCCAAAGGTTAGATAAGCAAGAGGCGACATGTGGAGAATGCCACGTGGCTTCAAATAAAGCGTGTGGCTCTTGCTGTGATATGTTTGCTTGCTGCGTAATTTAAATAATGAATTTGTACTAAAAATTTATAGTGGGCCTTTGCAAAAAAAATAATAGTATTGAAAGTATTCACGTCTTTTCCTTCGCATTCATGTCGTAGAAGATGAAAAAGGTTTGTCATTTATTGACATTTATTTTCAAAGTGTTAAAAGTCCAATTAAAATAGCATGAATCAGAAAAATGCGCGTTTCTGGAAAATTAGTGTACGTCTTCCTCTGTCATGCAAGACAAAAAACATTATCGGATTCATATAAATTTTCATCGTTTATTTGGCATGCGATGAAACCAACAAAAAACTGGTATTTGGAAGAAGAGGATCGATAAATGTGGAAAGCGTCACGACACAGCCGAGTTCATGTAACATGTGCGTAGCAAAAAAATTGCTAGTATGTAATTATAGAACTCGGGAACAATACCCTAGCTATTCCACAATGTTTTTTCAGTAGCAAAAAAGTTTAAGCGCAATTCATGTAATGTGAAGCTGACTACTTTTTTAAAGAAAATTTGTATAAAAATCAAATCTTCTTTTTAAATGTTAATAGTTAAAAGAATAAAATGTGTGTGGAGCGCTTCTACACTGTATTTTTCGGCACTGCACTTTTCATTGAAGTGGTAAAAAATTAAATGAAATTAATCAATTAATTTCCAACAAATAATTTGTCAAAATCTGTATAGCTTTGTGGATTAATAGCGTCAATAACAGCAGCCTACTTCAGTGGTGGTCAGGTACATAATCTAAATGCCATTTTAATTATTCCTTAAAAAAATATTCGTGTTTTTCCAGGCAAATACTTGGGGAATAATTATTTTTGCTGTTTACTCCATATTCTCCGTAGGAATTATTTATTTCGTTATAAAGGAAGTGCGAACTTTGGAGGTAGAGATTCCAGTTAATTTTAAAAATAGATAGTCATTTAATGATATTTAATTTCTCAGAAAAGAACGGGAGAGCCTGCCTCAGAAACGCTAAACTGGCTATTTGGATTGTGTGCAGTTGTGACGCTAACCATCTTAGGACTAATCTATTGGCTAGCGTGGCCACAAAGTGAAAAGGCTAAAGCATTTATAATTGGCCCAGGAATAATAGTCTTTCTACTTATGTTTTTATTGCTATATGTTTGGGTCTGTTTTAGAAAGTTATTTTATTTTAAAGGCCAAAGATTAGATAAGGAAAAGGCGACTTGTGGTGAATGCTATACGGCTTCATGTCAAGCGTGTGGCTCTTGCTGTGATATGTTATGTGATGTTGAAAGACTTTTTAGATAAATGGATTGAATCCATCGGATTCATAGGAAACTAAAGCACTTCTTATTTTTGCATGCAAAGAAAGCAGCAAAATCCGGATACAGGATGACATGACTCATCTCCAGATTCTGGAGTCCAGATTCGATATGTGAAGAGCGTCATGTCACAGTCTAGTTCATTTCAACGCGCAACATATGAAAGAAAATTGGAATCATAAAAACTAATTGCTAGTCATTATAGAGCTCCCCACTCCCCACAATATCCTTGCTAATCCAACCGCATTACTTTTCCATTTGCCAAAAAATAGTTGTAGCGCAATTCATGTTGGAATCACCACTTTTAGGTGACAATTTTGTTATAAAATTAATTGTATTTAATTTAACTTAATATTTAAAAGTCTTTAATAAAATGTGTGTCGAGCGTTTCTACACTGTATTTTTCGGCGTTGCCGTTTTCATTGAAATGGTAATAATTTAAACAAAAATGATCAATTTCCAACGAATAATTTTTCCCTTTTCCGGTAGCTTTGTGGATTGACGGCGTCCATCACAGCAGCCTTCTTTGGTGATCAAGTATGCAATCTAAAGAGTCATTTGTTAATTTTCTTATTAAATTTTTAATGTCGTTCCAGGTAAATACTTGGGGAATAATCATTTTTGCCACTTCCTCCGTATTTTCCGTTGGAATTTGTTATTTCGCCATAAAATATGTGCGAACTTTGGAGGTATAGATTTTAATTAATTTTTAAATTGGACAACAATTAACTCGTAAATTTAAATATTAATTATTCAGGTAGAATGGGGAGAGCCTGTGTCCGAAACGCTAAGCTGGTTTTTTGGAATGTGTGCGTTATTAATACTCGGTTTCATCGGACTCATCCGGTGGTTAGCTTGGCCAACAACGGAAATGGCTAAAGCTTTTATCATTGGGCCATTAATAGTAATCATTTTAGTTATGGCTGCAAATTTATACGTTTGGATCTGTTTTAAAAAATTATTTTACGGGGCCAGCGGCCTAAGATTGGATAAGGAAAAGGCGACTTGTGGCGAATGCTGTTGTGCTTCATGGAATGCGTGCACAATGTGCATTGCTTCCTGCCTGACCTGTCCCTGATTATACCGATAATTACTTAATTTCTCGAATTCATTTCTAGTTAAAATGTTAATTTTAATTTTAAAAATTGGCATTGCAAAAAAGTAGAATGTATTTTACAGCTTAATTTGAAGTTTTAAAATAAAATTTAAACTATTCACGTCTTCTCTTCTTCATTCGCCCCAGCAGCCCTTCCCTTCATAGATGGAAAGCGATGGCCTTCATGACTAAGCCTCTTGTGAATATAAAGGGACTTCGGAACGGCGAATGAATTTCCGCAAATCTCACAAACGTACGGTCTACTATCCTTATTCACGTGGATCAATTCGTGGTCCTTTCTCCCCTTTGCGTTCTTGAATCCCTTCCCACAGTATTGACACATGAAAGATAAGCTCTGCTCGTATCTGTGTGCTCGGTGGAAATGGAAGTCAACCCGGGTTTTAAGCAGATGCTTGTAATCACAGCCATCCTTGGGGCACTTAAGAAGTTCCACGCCTTCGCGGTAACTCCCATCTTCATTCAAGAACAATACGCGCCAGTGGGCGGAACGCATGTGAAGCTTTAAGTCCGGCTTAGTTGGATAAACTTTATCGCAGTGGTCGCAAGGAAAAGCTATTTTCGGTCCGATAAAGGTTGCCTCAAACTGTTCCTTATGAATCCTTCGTTGGTGGTCCACTAGACAGTCTTTGCGTTTGCAAGCATACTCACAAAATTCACATTTAAACGGGCGAATGTCACTGTGCGTGGTGGCGTGACTAACTAACTTATTTTTCTGAGAAAATGTCAAGCCACAACCTTCATGTTTACAAGTCCAGGTAGTTGGAGCCTTTCTTCTTTTATCCGGACGGGGAGGGTTTACATGGGCTCGCTCATGGTGAAGTCGTAGATAATCCTTCCATTTGAAACACTCCCCACAAATGTCACACTTGAACGGAGCATTATTATGCTTTTCACGGTAATGAGCCCTTCGACTTGATTGAGAGCTAAACCTCAGTTTGCACTTCCTACATTTATAAGGATTGACTCCAATTTCTCCCTGGCCCTCAGTCTCTTCAACTTCTCCCTCTGAATTGTGATTTTCAGTCATTTCAGGTTCAAAATCAGGGTCGGAACAATCTCCTTCTTCGTCGACAACATAATTAGGATCAAACTTGGGTATTTTTCGTCTCGACGACTTTCTTACAGGAGGCTCGTCTTCATCTGCACCAACAACCGCTGGAACTGGTACTTTCTTCTCATAAGCTTCTGGATTTAACCGCTTTAATTCTACACGACAATCCCGAATGTCAACCTTTTGTTCTACTATTGGTGAACTCGGCAAGCTAATTTGATCGTCATCAGCAAAGGTCAACGGGTCTCCATTGTCTCCATTGTCTTCATCCCCAACACCATCATCAGCTTCGCCCACACAGCCTATAAGAATAAAATATTAGCAGTAGAGCAAAAATTAGTAAAACAATATTCATGATTAATCACTTACACTTAACAAGCTGTAATCTATGCGCCGCCCATGCCCCCTCCAGACACTCTGACCTGTCCTTGTTATCACTCACTAGAAACTTGACCCCTTCCAACATAGTCTCTTGCCTCCGCTGCAAAATCAACAAATTAAATTAGTTTTAAATATCTCAATTAAACCCCTCCTAATCCTCTTACTTTCGCCTTCTCAATCTCCTCGTGCAACCTCCTCAAGTCATCCAACACCGCATGACATTCCCCACACCACGGCTGTCCTTTTAGTAAATTAACCCTGACCCTTTTAAACGAACTTTCACCTTCCACATCAGAAATCCCCAATAGTTTCCACAACAAACAGAATAAACTCCAACCTTTCTCATCCCCCAAACCGCGCTCTTCCTCCTCTCGGTTTGAAAAGTGATTATTGCAAATTAGGCAGGTCCTATCTAAATCCATTTTTTAATTAACAATTAAAAATGAGATGCAAACCCAAAACAACAAAACTAAAACGACATCACATGTTTTGCGTTATTGAGTGAAAGGGAAACTTGCCATCTGCTCTGTATTGAAATGGGAAGAGTGCCGAGTGAACAAAGAGGGGAGTCAAAGGCGTATAATGAAATGAAAGCGTGAAATGATAACGGATGTGAAAGTCTGTCTTTCAAAGTCATTTAGATACAATTAAGATGAATCAATTTCACAAATTCTTGCATTTTTATTTTATAAATTTGGCAAAAATTAAATAAGTTACAATTAAACATAAAGCTCTAATATGAAAAGTTTAAATTTGAAACTGGTCACGGCTTCCATTCCTCATCTGCCTTCCTCGCCCAGTTGGCACCCTCCCTCCTCTTCCTAGAACTTGGAAACAGTCTGCCTTCATGCGACATCCTCTTGTGAATATAAAAAGAATTCCGAACGGCGAATGACTTCCCACAAATCTCACAAATGAACGGTCTACTCTCCTTATTCACGTGGATAAGCTCATGGTCCTTCTTCCGCTTCAGGTTCTTGAATCCCTTCCCGCAGTATTGGCAAACGTAAGGCAAGGTCTCCTCGTATTTATGTAAACGGCTAAAATGGAGATCAACTCGTTCCTTAAGAGGATGCTTGTAATCACAGCCAATCTTCGGACACTTCTTGAGTTCCACACCCGGCTTGTAACTCCCATCTTTATTCAGGAACAACAGGCGCCAATGAGCGGAACGCGTGTGGATGTCGCGGTCCGTTTTAATTAAATAAGTTTTGGCGCAGTGCTCGCACGGAAACACTAATTTCGGCCCGATAAAGGTTGCAACCAACTGTTCCTTATGCATCCTTCGTTGGTGGTCCATTAGATAGTCTTTGCGTTTGAAAGTCTTCTCGCAATATTCACAGTTGAACGGTAACACATCACTGTGGGTCAAGGCGTGTCTTTCTAATTTACTCTTATGAGCAAATACCAAATCACAATGTTCACAAGTAAAACAAGTTGGAACAGATGTAAGCCCTTTTGGTTTTCTTCTATCCGGTGTAGGAGCCTTGTCCACCATTTCAGGTTCAAAATCAGGGTCAGAGCAATCCGCTTCTTCATCAAAACCATCAATAGAGACAAACTTGGTGGTTTTCCGCCTCGACGACCTTCTTACAGCGGGATCAGTGTTTTCATCTGCATCAGCCATTACTGGAACTTTCTTCTCATACTCTTCCGGCAACAACCGCTTTATAACTACACGGCAATCACGAATGTCAACTTTTTGTTCTACTATTGGTGAACTCGGCCAACTAGCGTTATCTTCATCACCAAAAGTCATGAGGCCTTCATTGTCTTCTTCCGCAATCCCATCTGTTTCGCTCACGCAACCTAAACACATTCAGCTAATTAAAATTCTAACGAAAATTAAGTTTTACAATCGACAATTAATAGCTTACACATAACAAGCTGTACTCTATGTGCCGCCCAAGCCTCCTCCAGATACTCAGACTTATCCTTGTTATCGCTTACAAGTAACTTGACCCCTTCCAAAATAGTTTCTTGTCTCCTCTGCAAAAAAATTAAAATTACTCTTAAATATTTATCTCCATTAAAAAGTTTTTAATAAAAGCTTCTTAATCTTTATTTACTTTCGCCTTCTCAATCTCCTCTTGCAACCTCCTCAAGTCCTCCAACACCACATGACATTCTCCACACCACGATTGTCCTTTTAGAAGATTAACCCTGACCCCTTTGAAGGAACTTTCACCTTCCACATCAGAATTCCCCAATAGTTTCCACAACAAACAGAGTAA
>JAHZMU010002994.1:0-10148 GCA_027743725.1 Rambutsinella grinnellia
ATTTTTACCAAAAGGAGTGCCTCAAGAAGCGATTATTACCATTCATCGATAAACATCACAATAGGGATGCTGTAATCTTCTGGCCAGACCTTGCCCCTATCCATTACTCGTCTAAAGTGACCTCGTACCTACGACAGGAGAAAGTGGACTTTCTCCCAAAAACTTCAAACCCTCCCAATGTCCCACAGGCACGTGGAATTGAACGGTTTTGGGCGCTCGGTAAGGCGGAATATCGTAAACGACCGAATCCTCCTAAGTCAGTTCGTGGATTTGCCCAAATATGGAACAAAATTAGCAAAGAGGTAGCTCAGCGGTCGGGAAAAGCCATTATGGAAGGTGCTGCTCGCCGTCTTAGAGTTATAAGATAAGTAAAGGAGTGCAAGAACTTTAAGTTAATGTTAATTTGATCTCCATTTCCTGTACTTTTATATTAAATTTACATTGAATCAAATTCGACCTGTGTTTCTCAAAAAATAACCTAATTCTGCAGATGGTTTTATTAGCGGACAACCCCTTATAATTAAGTTAAACATGATTCTTAACCCATATCATGCATTTTTGCAGCTAATAATGAATTTGCTTGCTTATAAAATAAAATTGACTGAATTTCAGTCTGAAATAAAAATGTTGAAATGGGTTCTCTACTATGAATTTTCCCATGTTATTTCCCGTAAAAAAATTCGTTTGGGCGTTCAAATGTACATTTTTGTTGATAACTTTTTTGAAGTGAGTAATGCGAAGTAAGATTTTGTATTTAAGATGTCCTGCCATTAGTCTACAAATGTGGCAAATTACATCCTTTTCTGTGTTTGCACAACTTGGTGGTCTCTTCGTCAGTACCTAAATTTACAATTATTCAAAGATACGTAAATATTAATACGTATTAAACCATTTGTTGCTTTATATCGCGAATAGGATATGTCAATTTTTTTTATATTTGCGAATAGGATATCTGAAATTTTTATATTTGCGAATAGGATATACAATATTTTATTAATTTGGAAATACATTTGGTGAAGCTTTTGGGTTTTCAAATGACATAAATTTTTTAAGCATTTAATCTCAAGATATTGATACTTGCCTTATTTGCATCATAAAGAATTTTATACATTTCATTCGCTAATTTTATAAAAATAATATATTGTTCGCAAATATAAAAATTAAGATATTTTATTCGCAAATATAAAGAAATTAACATATCTTATTCGCGATATAAAGCAACGCATTTTTGATTGAATGAAAATTTTTAGGAAACACCATTAGACTCATTAGCAGAAGAGTTCACAACGTTCAACCGTCAACGAGAGTTGCAGCGTATTGAGAGGGAGAAAATGGAAGAGGAGTGGGAGCAAGAGTTATTACGAGCTATGGAAGCCTCCAGTACATTTTCAAGCGGAGCCATAGCTCGAAAGGAGTTTTGTCTTTCAGACTCATAGCTTCCAGCAGAAAGCCAAAGCCCCGGTTCAGGTTAGGAATTGACAGTCCGTCTTCCAGTTCCAGTCTTGTTAACCCAACTACATCTGGCATTGTACCGTCATCCTCACAATTTTCCCACGCGAATGACCGGAATAAACCATCTACTAGCAAAGGGACTGCGGATGACGATGATGATGTGATAACGAAATTGCCAACATCAGCAATTGATAGCAAGAAACACGCTTGGACCAAACGTTGATCTCTGACAATGCCAGAAGGCTCTAAATTGTGGAAGAAGTCTCTGAAGCATTAGGAAATGAATTGATTAAAATTATAATCGTTTTATTGCAACCTTCGATAAAACAAATTCTGGTTTTTATGTAAAGTCCTCGCAGAGATGATATGCAGTTCGCACATAGAAAGTGACTGTAGCTAGCCCGGCTGCCGCAACGCCGAAAGATGTAAACAATAGAAAAATATTGTAAATAGTAAGAACTATGGCTATAAAACGCAGCAAATTTTGTATGTTTATCACATAGCATGTGATAAAAATCACCCCATCTAGCGTATAAATTCGTTGACTGCTAACATTTTATGTGCTAACATGTGCTTTGCCGAGAGTGAACTGCATATCATCTCTGCGAGGACTTTAGCTAATCGTTTTTATTATAAAATGAGTGTAATAAATAAATTTGTATTTACATATACTACTAACGTTATAAATTAGTTGTATAGCTAAATCTGCTAAAATAAACTTGTCTCTGTAAGCATAATAATTTCCAGAAAAGTCATTTTAATCCATCTGATCAAGCTGGCGGATTCTGATAAATTTATCAGTTCACATTTATGTGAACTTGACATGTTCATTTGCTTTGTGCATGATCGTATCTTGATGATAAGTTCTCCGCTCACCTCCTTAGTCATGAAATTTAGATCTTTGACTTGCAAATGTCAGTCTTGTTTTGTTTTAACGCAAGGTTAAAAATGCCGCATATAATAGTAAATTCCACGCATACCGGTTATGTCATATAATAGCATGGTAGATGATGGTAGAATATAGTAGCAGATAATATTTTATGCCATTATACTCCATAATTTGCCAAATAGCAAATAATTGGTATTAGGCATAGTTTGTACTTTATTTTGTTAAGTTAAGTGCATAGTTAAAAATACTACTTTGGCAACTAAGGCTTTGCATCGGGTATCAACAAATTTAATGATATAATAGCCTAATTATTTGATATTAAGTATTAATCAATACTAGGTTTTCACACCCGTTACAAAACAGGAAAAATTCAGTTTTAATAATAATAATATGACTCTACCCACACCCTTCAACCACTCCTATTCAATAGCAATGAGAAAGTGTAAAATACGAAGATGTTAACTACAAGGACACGCTGTTTCGCATGTGCTTGCTATGTAGATTCGCTTCTTATTCTCAAACATAGGCTAAACTATCATTAAAAGCTACAATAACTGTAAAGACCTTCAATTAATCCAGTTTTCTACTTTAGCAATTACTTTTATTAACAATCAGTTTGCCCTGAGCATAAACATTGACAGTGGGAAAAGGAAAAGCTAATTTCATCGAAATACTACCATAAAAATGACTCAGATACACCCTACGGGTAAATACTAAAAATCCCTAACTGATCTGTACGTCTTCACGCAACAAGAGCTAACATCTGAATGCTTCTTTTTACATAAAATCCATCCCTTTTATACCTTTTAAATTGGTTGAATTTGTAACGTAACAACGCTTAATACAACATTTTGACAACTATTACCGTTGAGTGTTTTCGTACTTCCGCCGTGCTCCTTTACAGTTACAGGGATACCCCAGTGTCGAGACATTGCCGATTCTACATACTGACTAATTAAAATAAGTGATTTTCTTTCACCCATATTTCGACTCACATTCGTGCCATTTTATAAGCCATACTTAAACGCTAATACAGCTTTTACAATATATATCTACTAGCTATCTTTTAGCATTTTCCTCCCATCAAATTAATTAAGAATTGCATAACGCGCGTCCGTGTAGTATTTTTTTGGGCATGTGATAATTGCTGGACATTTTTGAAAATTCTGGAGTTAATATTCCTAACTTTACCAAATCACACAGGCAAATAAAAAAAACTGCCTACGACTTTCCAAATAGTAAATTGTATTCTTTTAGGCCTAACAATTATTAATTAACCTAACTGAACTGAGCCGAACTTTGGCTAAGATTTGCTTGCTCCATTGCGTTGTCCTGTTTCTTATGGTAAATGAGCGGTTAACGATTTGTGAGTTTGTTGTCTTTTTCTACGTAACCAAAGTTTTTAGACGAAAATTTGACCAATCCTTTGCTCTGCCTACAGTGACTAATAAAAACTGCTTGTAAAGATATTGTCTCCTTTCTGTAAACAGTATTCTTTGCTAGTAACGTTATCAAAAAAGGCAATGAAATTCTTTGTTTAAAAATCTGTTGACAGACTAAAATAACTATTTTATTGTTACAATACCATTTGATTATAATTATAACAGAGCATAGTCTGTCTGAGCCTTTGCTGTATGTATCAATAGATTAACACTATGTGTATATAGATTAATACAAATCACATAAACGCTTGTAAAACTTATTGGTTTTTGCTTAGTTGTTTTCTAATTCAAGTTGCACGATTACGGTAATTATAAGATACATTAGTGATCATTAGAATACAAGTAGCAGGTCCTCGCAAGCATATTTCGTTTAGTAGATTTGTTTTTACACATATTTATTTATGTGTTCAAGTACATTGTATTATTAAAACAATTGAAATATTCACGTTATAACATATATAAGGTTGCTGTCGTGGATTCTACCGGTCCAAATCAAGGTTTAGTTTTTGTATTTGCAAACAAAATAAATTAGAAATTATTGGTACCATATTTGAGCTACAAAAGCATATTATTTTCATGCCTGCAGCGATTACGGCCGGACTAAAACTCATTGCTAAGACTAGGCGTGCAGTTTAATACTATATATACACAAATGAATCAAACAACTATTAATCTATTACTTTACCTATTAGCTAATTCTGGTAATTTTTAATTTGTACACATAATTATATGTATTTGCAAATAAGGTGCGTCTGGAATTTATAAAATCAAACAACGAACAAACGCTCATAAAATTAAATGCAGTTTCAACTATATTTGTACTTTGTTATCTGGTTTTATAATCGCCACCGGACATTTTGATGCTTGGGGCGTTACACTCACTCGTTTGCAATAATTTCAGTACAAAGTCTTGTCTATTCATATTGAATATAATATGGGTGTTAACATTTGATCATATAAATTATTAAACAGTTAGTACTTTTACCGCATAATATTATTAATTACCTAGTGCAATTGTATAAAATGTAATATAGGAATGATGAAGAGTAATTTTAGATTGTCTAATTGCAGAATCACTCCCAACCCTTGACTTTTTTTCAATATATATACTTAGCCAAGATCTTGCAGATGATCCCATGGCCACCACTATAACCGAAGCCGTATATGTTCCCTACTCATTTAAGCAGTTCAACCATATTTAAATACACAGACCTATACGCTGTATAGTATACAGTCCTACTAGTGTCTAGAATATGCATCATAAGTTTTATGAGCTAACGTGTAAGTGTGTCCCCAAGCATCGAATAACTCCGGGCATTTATTACACCCAGAGTTTAATAATTTTATAGGAATCGGCGTCTATGGTGGCTCCGTCCTTTTTCTCATAAATAATGCATTGGCTCACACCAACTGACTGGGTGAAGGCATGCACTGATCTCACTTTCCCCCTTCCCGTTCTCAGCTTTGAATTTAGTGTGGGAGTCTGGGGACACTTTTTACGTTGAATAAGGAATCAGATGGTAAACAAGCAAATGTTTTGTGTGAGTGATTTTGAGAAGATTAGCGATATGACATTTAAAAGATTAGTGGTTTCATTGAACATTAAATAAGTAAATGACCAAAATAATAATTAAAGCATCAGCAGTAATTAAGTTGAGCCGGTTTAACAAGATAGTTTAAATGGAACCTCACAATAGTTTGTTGAAAACCACATGTGAAGCAAATTCAAAGTGAAAATGAAGACAATAGGAATGGAAACGGTTAAAAACATTAGAACAACAACAACAAACAAGCAAACTCAAACATAAGAAGAACCTCCATCCTTTTCTTATTATGGGGCATACGGAGACAACAGAAGCGTAAATCTCACTCCGCTTGTATGCATCTTTTTCTCTCTTCTTAATCCATCATAATTATTATAATTTATAATTAAACGCTTTGGGTGACATTGAGAATTATGGTCTTTATTACATTATGCCAGTGGCATGGAGTAAAATGGTTTTTATTGGCATTTATGGGCATTTATTTAGCATGCATTAAATTGGTTTAAAACATTTTTAGACTTGACTATTTATAGTCTAAATATTTATTATATAGGATATTACACCACCTGAGTGCTTTGTAGGGGCAAGAGAATGGGTATCATGCAGAGAAATTTAAAAACTTAACATATTTCTCTCAGGCTATTTTATGCCCCTTTTCAGAAACCAAATAGATCCATTTTATGCCAACCAAATGCCATTTGATGCCAACAGTCTGTTTTATGCCACTCACTTCAAAGGTGGCATAGAACCGTTTTACTCCGGATTAAAATGGCATTGGAGTAAAATGGCAGAAGAAACTTGCCATGCCTGTGTGTCCTAGATATGGAGCGAAATGTAAGAAAGTCGCAAATTTGACTGTTCCAAAATTATAAACTCAACGCAATTTTTAAAAGAGCGGTTAAGATTTTATATTCGCAAGTTTTTTAATTGACTTACCTTTACCTGAGGATTTTAAACATTTAAATCTCAGAAAAATGAACAAACCTACATGGAAGATACAGTACACTACAGCAAAACTGTATCTCCTCCATACTTTTAAAAGGGTTTGAGTATTTAAAACACTTAAATGTAAATGTAGGTTATTGTGCAAACTTATTCAAACTTTAAAAATTACTCATTCCTTTAAATACTGCCCTGAGTTAATTACCTAACAAAAAAATGGAAATTTCTCACATTTAGCTCCATCTCTCGGACAGACGTGAACTTGTCTTCATGAAACTATGTATTCATGCACATTCCAAGCACTGGAAAATCTGTATTAGTATGCATGCTTAAATATAGTTAAACATCTCGTCCAAAGTGTCCCACATGGATTACAAATGTAATCAAGTCCCTGAAAAATGACAATTCTATCATCATAACGAGAGCTGATAAAGGAAAGAAAATTGTAATTATAGACAAAAACGAATATCAAGCTAAGATCAAGAAAATGATTGAAATAGGACCATATTCCCAACTCAATACAAACCCTACAGAACAAAATGCTTCTCAAATCAAGACTAAACTTAATGATCTATACAAGAAACCGAAAATTCCGATAGAATGAAAGAAACGTCTACAGCCAACAACTCCCCACAAATGTCCAGTATTCTACGGTGTACCAAAAATTCATAAAGAATGAAAATGTTCCATTACGGCCTATAGTAGACTATAGACGCTCTCCTGCTCACAAGATTGCATTATTCCTTAAGTCCATATTCCAAAAACTTACCTCAAACTACACAAACAATGTCTTAATGTCTACAGAACACTTCCGACTTTATCGAAAAGGTTAAAAATCTTCAAATTTAACCAATGGACATGATCGCGTCATACGATGTCATTTCACTTTTCTACAAAATACCTGTAAAAGCGGACGGTGCTTTTATATGATAAGGAGGTGGTAGTTTCTGAGAGGTAATATTGTGTGAATAAAAAGCGGTATTTATTCTCTAGAATAGTTAGGAAGATGTGACACAGTAAAATAGGATGAGTACAGACTTTATAGCAAACAGAGATGCTTGAAGCAAAAGAGGCTTGACTTGGCTTGATTGATAAGATGAACCAAAGCCAGTTCAAGGCTACTACAATACCTTTAACCAAAACCAAACTATAATAAGAAATAAATTAGTATCATCGGACCATTTCTGGAAACAGGATTATCCTATTCTCGTAATAGAATATATTATGGACCTATTGGAGCTGACCTGCCCTAACTATTTCATGTGGAATTGTTTATTTTGGAGTCAAGATGACGGCTGTCCAATGGGCTCCCCACTTTCTTCTATTTTAAGTAAATTCTTCCTTCAAGATCTAGAAAATTCTACAATACCAAATAATCCATACATTAGATTATGGCTGAGATCAATAGTTTTAACAACCAAATACAATTCACACTGGAAAAAGAATCCAATCAATTTATAGCTTTCCTAGACGTACTTCTTAAATATGACTCAAAGCGGAAACATCAGAAGATCTGTTTATCGAAAAAGTACAAATAGCGACCGTTATCTGGATTTTCTATCCTTTCATTCCCACAAAGTTTCAGTGATTGGTACGCTTGAGAGCGCTCCATGTTTGTGATCTGGAATCGTTGAAAACCGAATTAAACTACCTTACAGACATATTACTAAGGAATGGATATCCAATCCATTTAATTTGCAAAAGAATTAAACATCTTTAAAGTCCAAGACCAACAAAAATTGACGAGGAAAATTGGCAAGCAAATCCTTTCCTTGGAAAACGACATATGAAGTTGCAGAAATTCTGAGATCATCGCTTGACTTAAATTTGGGGTACTATTCTGGAAAGACGCAAATGA
Source organism: Rambutsinella grinnellia (assembly GCA_027743725.1). Taxonomy (NCBI): domain Eukaryota; kingdom Metazoa; phylum Arthropoda; class Collembola; order Entomobryomorpha; family Entomobryidae; genus Rambutsinella; species Rambutsinella grinnellia. The sequence goes on from JAHZMU010002994.1 coordinate 8,128, forward strand.
TCAAACTTGCTAATTATAAGGACCCGCAACAAAACTACATTAAAGGTGGTGTGTACTCTTTTGATTGCAGCTTCAATTCAATTTACATTGGCGAAACCAAACGGGATATGACATCAGATTAGAGAAGATTGATACACAAGCTCCGGCTCTCCATCAAAACGAAAATCCAAGTCATATAATCAACACAGGCTAACTCGCCTTCATAGCCAAAGAAAATTAAACTTTCCAGAAGAAGGTCAAAGATTCTCTTCTCATCAGGAAAAACGTCAATACAATGAACAAAAACGATGGCATAAATATTCATCCCGTTTGGATAAATGCTATGCTACCACTAGTTTAATTAATGATTTAATTCCTTATTCAAAACTTTTCTTGTAATCTGATACTGTTTTCTATTCTTTGCAATCACATTGATTGTAAACCTTCTCGTTTGAAAAAGGTTTCACGGAAAGTCACCAAAAGCTTACGCTTATGTTAATAAATTAATATCCTCAAGTTGGCAAAAATTGTTCACCTTATAGTTAAACATGTTTTTAATTTTATAACCGTTTTTTCAAAAACTACATAGTGATTTTATAATTCTCGAACGCATCTTACGGTACGATTTAAATTGTTAAAGAATTGGTAGCCTCTGATTTGACTACCGGATATCGTTCGTCATTTTTGTGATATGATTTCTGATATACAATTAAATATATACAATAGGTAAAACTATTTTCGGACTTACCGCTAGAACCACAACTACAGGTGTACTGGAGTCTAATGCTATTCAAATTACAATTGGTACGCAAGTTTACTTGGCTATTATGGTTTAATTATCCATTGTTAAATCGTAAAATTAACTTTGTTAAGAGAACAAACTGCCTAAACCTCTTAGTAGTCAACAAATGTACTTCACTGGTGGCCTTTCTTGCGGATTTCCAAAAACGATTGATAGCCAATTACGAGTAAACTTGCACATCATGCCTAAGTAAAACCTAACTACTATTCAAAGATGCTTAAAGCTATATCCATTGTCGTAAATGGTAAACCTGAATTCATTTGATAATATTAGAATATGATTTAGCGGAAATGCTGGCAATGGGATTGCGGTTGTGCTAACATACCTAAATGAAAATAGTCCCGGTAAATCAGACGGCTTTCTTTTTATTTTTGGCTTGAACATTCCTGATACTTTCAAACCTTGGACAACAGCGTGGTCGGGAATAAATTTTAACCCAGTTAGTGAAAAGGCAAAGCCTGGGTTACATTACTATAACTGGTTCAAGAACAATCCTAATTATAAAAAGACAGGAGCAAGCACTAAATATGTAAATGTTTTTCTATACACTGCTGCTAACAGTATATTTGTACATGTGCATAATTATAAACAGGCAAACGATCAGTCGGAACACGTAGTAACCTACAACAGTGTTAATTGCAGATCAAATTTGACAACCGATGGAAATATCAAGCTAAACGTTATCTTATATTAATTATATTATACAATTGTTGGCTTTCAAATCATACTAATATGTCTTTTTGTACATTGCAGTTTTTATAGTACACGTATAATGAATTGGTTCTAATATTAATGCGAAAAAGCAACTTCCTGTAATTTTTTATACGATACATAATGTAAAAACGCTCTTTTTCTGACATTATACCTTTTCGCATATTAGAACAAAAAACAACATTAACAGCACAATCATTGTGTTGGAATAGTCGCGACAGGGTTCAAATATAATACTCATTGCTACGAGAGTTCCCGCAATACTTTCCTTTGTTATAGCCCCCAACCATCCAAATGTTGAATGCCATTGAGTTGAACAGATGTCAGAGAGTCAAAGGCGTTGATACAATTTTCACTACGCGTGTTAGTGAGCACAACAAGTCACTAAATACGCCAAAAACGACCACAACATTTAACTAAACAAGCAATTGCAGAGCGGCAATCGATTATATGTTTAAAGATTTATGGCAAACCAAAGTGTTAAGCCAAAAAAAATCGGTGCTACGCGCCTTCCATTTTATTTAATTGC
>JAHZMU010002995.1:0-14817 GCA_027743725.1 Rambutsinella grinnellia
ATATTGAACAGGGATGCCAGCTGGTGCACTCTGCAATCACGTAAAACTCAAATGGGTTTACACAAGGTTTTTTCCTACATTACCCAAGAAATCACCATCTTTTAAAGTAGAACCTTGAAAAATGGAGAAAATCAGGGGGAATACTTCGATGGCTCGTGTCTTCATATAATATTTTATGAGGGGCATGCAAGACATAACCTCGGGAAGAACACGATTTTATCATTCCATCCAATAATTATACTACTATCTTAAATGTTTAAAAATAATAATAATGAGAGTATGAAAGTCATGAGAAAAAAAAATCACGAGAAGCTGTTCTACTTACTCTCTTACTAGTTAATGACGTGTAGGAAAGTCTGTATAATTTGTAAATATTTTTGAGTCGTTTAACACAGATTCCATCTAGTAGAAGCTCTTCTCCTACTTTCATTAAAACTAGGATAAGGTTCTTGAGCAAGGAAAGTAATTTTTTAAAATATTAATTTGGATTCACCTTCATTCCAGTAATCTGATAAAAGAGATGGGTAGAGAGCTAAATGATGCAAAAAATGTATGATGAAATTTTGGGAGATAAAGTGCTCTAATTTTAGCTGCTCTTACTCCACCTGCAAAGAGATTGAAAGGAGTAGTGCAGAGCTTCTGGTTTAATTGCTTTTGATTATATTTTTTCTGCAAGATTGCGAGAAGCAAGTGTGTAATACGAGGGCATTATTAAATGCCCATGATGGGAAAGAGCATCAACGGAGTCATTGAACGAGAAAAAGAAATTCTACCAAGGCTTCAGTTGACGGCGAGAGTTATGATAATGAAGGTAGAAAAAGTAAGGAAATTAGCCTAAAATGAATAAACAGTTTTTTTTGGAGAAATCTCTGCAGAATATTTTAAATGGGTAATTTCATGCTCTACTTTTACCGTGTAATATTTGGAATTCACGACCTGAAAACATAGTGTTGAACATATAAATAAAAGAAGGAAAGGGTTCCCGGTAGATTTTTGTTTGTAGGTTCTTTTACCAGAAAATTAAAGCCGAGTCTGGATTTTATGACTAGCAAGATACCTTAATGAATGAAAATAAACGATGTAGGATCCGTTATTATACTGTCTGAATAGGATCTTGCCCAATTGGAACATTTATAAATAATAGTTTTATATTTGTTTAATATTGAACATATCTGCCTTTAAAGCTGAAGATTTTTCTTATAAACACCTTAAATTAAAAGAATCATGTTGGAGTTGGGCCTTCCCTGCTCTAATATTACTCTAGCATTTGTTGACAATTCTGTAGTATGAGCGACATTAATTTTCATAAGTGTTTTTTTTCTTGGCTCTCCAAGAATTTTCAAGGAAAATGTCATTTCTTTGCTCTTTGTAATCTAATCCAAAAGTATTACATTCTCTCACCACCGGAAGGAGTGGGAGAGAGTCTAAAGGTAAAAATACCTTTTCCTGTAATAACAATAATAATAATAGTGTATCACAATCTTTCTCCCATTATGAACGACTTTAACCATTAGGAAAGCAACAAGGTGGAGGAGGTGCACTCGCTCCTTCTAGGAAGACAGTTATGCAGTAATAAATTCAAAGGGAGAGATGAGGAAAGTCACATGTATTCCCTGTCGTCATAGGTAAAATTTAATTTCCTCGAAAAAGTTGATAGTGCACCTCCTCTAGAGGGGAAGGTGGAGCCAATAACGTTTAATCTCTTAAAGAGGGAAATAATTGGAAAGGTTTATTTTATTTCTATAATCGATCTAAAAAGCCAGCACATTTCAAAGTTTTTGGTGGGCGTACGAAATGGGAAAATACCTCATCTCAAATCATTATGAAATTATAAAACTCATCATTATAATTAATATCATTAGTAGAAATATTAAGTTTAATCTTCATCTCAAATCAAGTGCTTCGTTAAATTATTTACGCCCATGCTCCAAATTATGGTTTAATCTTGTAACTGATTTTCTTCTGGCTAAAGTCTCCCACTCGTTTGGGAGAGTGGCACTTCAAAAAAAAGCTTCCACTTGACAACCTAAGCTGATAAAATGTTATCATCTTACATATTATCTTTTTAATCATCAGCATACGTTATTGTCGCTATAAGTCGAGTGGATTCCTCTCCGTCCTTGTCAGGTAGGCAAGTTAAAAGCTTATTGTGCCATTTCCTAGAAGAATTTAGGAATTGCTCGCAGAAAACGAAGTATACTTAATGCTCTCTAATTTTCTTGCGCTCACCAACATTTAACTTGCTCATAATAACATAGTTTGGGAAGCATGTAGTTGTCCTCTTTGAAAATGCTGTTTGCCGTTTACTGTTACCCGGCTATTTTAGATTACATTTCTGCCAATGCTAACCAGATAGTTTGGCCTTTCACTAATGTCACTGCGTATTTATATGCACCTTAAATACTTAAAAATTTCAAAACATTTCATATGAGCTCATATCTCATCTAAAATATTGTTATGATAACAAAGATCATATTAAAAGATATGCTGCTTTTTCACAAGTGTAAACTTTCTTATGTGAAATATGTACATGTTGTCTACAAATGAAATCAAGGCAGTGCGGTTGGACTTCTGTGTGAAGTGCTTTACAAGTATAGCTTGCAGAAAGAAGTAAAATAGATGAAATTTTTGAGAAATAATATTGTTGTTGAAAGGAGCATGATTCCCGTAATAAATTCTTGGGTTCGTTTTCTCCCACTACTGTTTCATTTACTAAAGCTTTCTCAGGGAATTACTGTGAAAGACTAGTATTTATTACGAGCTTATAAAGTGAGCTGGCAAACTTCTATTGTATGGACATGCTGTTCAGTCCGCGAATAGTGCATCCTAAAAAGTCAATGCAAACGTAGAAAAATATTTTCTACTCTATTATTTAAACAGAGGAAATGGTAGTGTGCGATATCACGGCTTCTGGATAAAGACTCACCCATCCTTTGCTTAGAGTTTAAGGCATTAGCTGTCTGATATGTATATAAATGCACACACACGAAAATTACACAGTTTTCTATCTCTCGGAGAGAAAGTATAATGGAGTGGTACGTGATGACGACTATTTTGTCAGATAGTCCATTGAAGGGGGTAAAGAGTAAACGAAAAAACTTCAAATAAATGTTCAATGAGGGTTCGCTCAGAAATATATTTTAAATGTAAATAAAAAGAAGGTAAAAAATCTAAGAGGGTAAATATTTTATATAAACTACTTTAATAAAGTTTAATTGGCTTATTCGTTTAATGATGTGTTGTAAAGTAAAAGTATTCTCAACTTTTCAACAATTATTTCAAGATTGCAAAAAATCCTAAATTGTTGCATGCCCATTACAAGTTTTCATTAGATAACATATATTATTATTAAAAGGGGATATCATTAACGTCGTAGCCCTTGTAAAACTCGTACTAAAACTGATATAACTTGGTTACTTACATCCTTGCACTTTTTGCATCTTCTACTTAACTCGATGTAATATAAAAGCATAATGATATATTTACGAGAAAAGCCTTTTTGTCTCTACAAAAGCGAAATGATAAAGTTGAGATGAAAAAGGGAAAAAATCCCGTCTGAAATTAAATCTTTGACCCCGTGCTATTTAATTTATTATGGGCTTAAGCAAGCTAGGCACATCAGTGAGGAGAGGAAGGGGGAAAATAAGTTTTAAATTCTTTATTAGGTTTCCACTCTCTCTTTATCATCATCGTTCTCTCTCTCTTTCTCTCTTATAAAAAATACATTTTTATCTCAACCAGAAAGAGAAGAGTAGCCCATCCCTATACGCACGAATTACCCTTGGAAAAAATCTTTTCCTGCTTTCTTTCCCTGGAAAAGTAAAAAAAGGCTGTTCCGTATGTCCTCTCCCATCCCGTTTGGCTAGCGGGTACAACAATGACAGAAAGTGAAGTGAGCTGCTATGTTATACGCGAAAGCTAATGTTTAAAAGAGGGTCTACTTTCAGTGTTTGATAACGGTCATATTAAAAAATCTACGCTAGTTCAGAGTAAAAGTCCATAGCCCTGGATAAATCTTCGGTTGTGCGTGATGTGATGGATAAGGAGTGTAATCAGAGCGCATGTTGGCCACTAGCTATTCGCTTTAGTTATATATAAGCTATTTCGTATTAGAATGAATGTAATAATCTTCCTTTTATTTCCCCTTTTATATATATTGCGTTCAGTGAGGTGAAAAAGAAAAGAGGTCCTCTGCTTAGTCTTACATTTTTTTAGTTGGTTTGTCATGCCGACTAATTTCTAGCAAATAAGGGAGGCAGCAAAGTGTAAAACCTCATTTCCCTTATTACTCTCTGTACTCCCTTTTTCCCTCCTAATTTTCTTCATAAAGACTACATTTGTTTTGTGATACAAAGAAAATTTAATTTGACTGGGGAGATTTTTCGTTAGATGTTGGTGGATGATGGGCGAGACTCTTCTCTCTCTGGAGGGAGATGGATTTAAAGTGGCAAAGAAACGTGTACAAATGTCAACTTGAAATGTTCACAAAACTTCACTCCCATTCAACAATGTAGGAAATGCATTTAAAAAATTAAATTAAACGGAGCATCGTTTTTCCTATAAAACTTGAAAATGAATAAAATTTGTTAGGAATGATTAGAGTAAACAGTAATAATTTCTATTCAGTGCATAAAGCAAAATTATAGCTTAAAAGTTAAATAGGAACCCTGCGGAGCAGAGACCACCAGTAAAGATCGTAAAGCTTTATATGAAAACCTCATTACTCGAGAGATATCTGCTGCGAATAGTAAATAAATAGTATTTGAAGAGAAAGAAGGAAATTAGTATAGACCCTCGTAAAAAGCTAGTCTACTTTAACTGAAATAATAATAGTATTTCCTACTGTTTCATTGACAAACATTAGCATACTGTGCAAGTTTAATTAAGGCAACTTAATGCATGGTAGAATATTGCCGTTTGAACAATCAGCTTCACCTTTTCGTTTTATCTTCGTGTATGAAAATATCTCATAACAAAATTAATTATGTGACTGACAAAGGCTTAAAAATAGGCATTGCACCTTTGTATTCCCCCACTTTTATATCAACTGGGCTTTTACGTTAATAATTCAATTCTAGCTTTCAACGTTGTTGCCACTCACTTTTGTGGGAGAGAGCACAATCTACCATAAATGATAGGGGGCGTTTGGGTGAAGCCAATGAACTAGCTAATTAGCAAGAGTCATTAAAAAGGCAAGCTGGAAACTGTCTGATTGCTAAATTGTCCCTTTGATCTTGACAGTAGAAATGTTTTACGTCAAAGCAAAAACTTTGTTTTCTCTGCTTAAACTCCTTCAATCCGTGGAAAGAAGTAATGAACTTATCACAAAGGATTCGAAAGCTTCTATTCGAGTATTGAATGTTCACATAACAGTTGTTTAAGGGATTCATGCCCTGAGGAAATATTTTTTAATCCTTTTCGGGTCCTTTTATGCCATTACCATCTATAAAAATTGGAATTCCTACAACGCATTAGTTTCTCTAGAGTGGTGGCCATCTCGACGACATTAATTTTATTTCGAGAACATTTTAAACAGTCATACTCAACATGGTCCTTGTCTCCTCTGCAGTGATTCCGTTTCGAGATTGGATGGCTCTTAAAGGACTGGTAAAAGTGATGGCAACAAGCTCGACTAATCCTCGTATCTCTGCATGCATCATGACTCCTTCACGTAGTTCCACTTCACCACCACATCCACACGCTTACATCTCTTCAACTATTGTCATCCAGAGCTAACTGTTGTTTGGTGGTGGATTGTAGAGAATTTATGATCCGAATAATGATTGGATCTGTAGGATATTAAAAGCAATAAATGCTCTCGCTCGCAATCACTGAGAGAGTAGGGAAAAGAGCAACTCGAATAAATTGTTGTCCATCTCGCATAGCTCCGAGTTGATTGTGGCAACAAAATGGTAATGTGAGGGATGATGACGAGGGACGAAAGACTTGAAGGTAATATGTGTTCTTGGCTATTTATGTCCAAGCCTGTGTTAGTGGTGCCTTAATGGGATCACTAACAATCAAATGTGACTGCATCCCAACCAATTCTGTGGAAGCGGAACTAGATGAATTTGACGGTACTAGTGGCACTCGCGGCGGCTTCACTGACACAACCTATTTTATATGCTTAATAACGTGTCCATGTGTGCGCCTTGCCCTTTCGCTCCTCATAAATTTACTCTCCGTATGCTCACATGTGCAACAAACTACCAATTTTCTTTCTAACAAACATGAAAAATCCGATCTAATTTCGTTCCCTAAATATATGAGAATGACGGCGATGCCGGCTACTGATGGATACTCAATGAATTATATCCGACACTCGTACAAAAAATTACTTGTGAGAAAATAATATGCTAATAGTGTATTCGCATTTTCTAATAAAATCTGTACAAGAAAGACTCGTAAATGCCTGTACGCATATATCATAAAATATGGGGAAATAATTTTAAAAATTTACTCCAATTTACTTATTAGAAAGGTCTATAGCTCAGCATATTTTGCATTTTATATTTATGAAAGTCAATTACAGTTAGAGAAGAAAGGGGGACTCAATGATCACGTAATTCATATTTCATATTTAAAAATGGACAAACGATGCGACATGTAGGGAAAAGCTTTTTCTAGCTTGAAGACCCATACACTTGATAAAATTTTAGTTGACATTTTGTACAAAGCTATTGCTCATCTCGCTTTTCATTCTCCCTCATTCGCTTGGAGCAGTTTCCGATTTAATTTTTTAGCCCTTGTACACTTCTCTCCGCACAGTTCATCTCGTGACACTGACAATTCTCGAATACGACTACGCATTTAATTTCCTCTCTTCTCTTTGATCCCTTTTTTTATTTCTTGCGAAAAAAAGAAATTTGTTAGAACCGTGCCGAATCCTCCGTATTAAAAACGAAATGAGAAAGTTGATAGGGAAAATGGGGTAATAGGAGCAACTTTTGTGAAAAAGGTTCTCGGGAGTGTCTTCATCCCAGAGTGAGTTTGATTACTGTGATTATCAGCACGTTCGCCCTATTCATGTTTCGACTACGTATTGATATTAGATTATAGTGATCGGGAAAGATGTCATAGAAAAAATATGTGAGTATCTAGTGGAAAAAACAAACCAGAGAGTTTTTGTTCGAGCAAAAGTCAGACAGGGAGTGATAAGAATCGTGCAAGGGAGTTGGAGCTGGAAATATATATTTCATATAAACCATATAGTTTAATATGTTGAATCGGAGGCAATATTTTATTAGGAGTGAACACAATAAACCAAGTGCCATTCCCGACTAGAGAGCCAACAAGGGACCCGTTTTTTCCTCTTTAAGCTTCAGATTGATTATGAGTCCAAATAGCTTCTTCCCCGTCCCGAATGACTCATTGGGAGAGAGAATGTGCGAAGAATACGGGGAATTTTATAAAGTAGAAACAACTTTGGACAGATATATGTAATCTCTAATATTAGAAGAATAAAGTGTGACAGTGTTAGAAACGACAGCAAACACTTTAAACTTTAAACATTTTCAACCGTGGAAAATCCCGAATTTCGATGAGGATCTGGGGAAAGGTGAGGGATTTTTTTTTCGGTTAAAAGTAATTTACATTTCATTTCAAACAAGGTTGAAATAAGGTCGGCGTAACAAATTTGTAGATTTAAAAATATTAGAAGAGCTTATTGGAATCGATAATGATTGATGGGTATTGAAATGGATCGAATAATTACAATTACACTCAGATATGCTCTTGAACTAGGAAAACTTTTCTTTACCTCATGCTGAGCTTCCACTCTCGTTTTGCTCGTTTCTTCCATATCAAACAAGCTGCCAATCACTCATCCATTCATTCTCCACAGATCATATCCGTTTCATTTCGACATCCTCTATTCTAAGGAAGTGCACAAACGTACAAACCCCCCTGAACGAGGGAGGATGGAGGGTGAACTTGCCCAGTGTCAGGGGAATAGGGAAAGGACAGTCAACCGAAATAACTCAACTAGTTCATATCGAACCCATAACCTAGGAAGTGAGCAGTAGCGTTACTCTACGTCACATTTCATCTATGTGGAGAAATGGAATGACAAAGTCCATCGTATTTTTTTTCATAAGGAATATTTCCACTCGCCTTTTTCTCCTCTCCGTCTGGTGCATCGATGAGGGAAAAATGAGGGAAGAAGGGTGACCAACCGTCCAAAAAGAGATTGTACTGGGAGTTTAGTAATACATCATATCATCATCGTATACAAATACACTTATACGGTATTTGTTATTATTATTCTGTCATCCTCATTCAGGGTAGAGTCCCTAGAACCACGTCCCCTATCGCCACATCATATTGTTAGGCATAACGTGCGTGTGTCTGCAGAATATTGTTCGTATGACATAAACCCAAGTACTGAATTAGATATTGAAAGGAGAGAGGAACTTAACAAAAAATGTTCAATTATTATTTTATAAAGTGTCATTTACATTGATGTGCATGTGAATAAAAGTGCAATCAGAGTAGAAGGTGAAGAGGAGTTCATGCAAAACTTTAATAAAAAAAATGTGTAGCAATTATCACAACAAATTCTTAATAATTGTGCTGCTCGTACTAAAAACTAATGAGTTCCAGTTTCTAATTGCTGCATTTAATTAGTCAATATAGTATTCTCCTTAATGAAAATGATTTTCATCTTTCAACAAACTTTTTATTCACAACTCCAATTACAGAATAAAGTGGAGGAGGAGCGGAATTAAAAAGTGAAACCGGCACGTCTCACTCAGTCTCTCGCATCATTTGAATGTGGTTCATCCTTCATTTCACAGTCTTGCATTTAATATATAATAGTCAGAGAAAAAGGGAAGCGGGACAACCCCGATGATTGTGATCATGTTGGAGGCTGAAATGATGTTGAGAAAGCCCTGGAGAATTTCCAGGGAGAAAAACCGTTTGTCTCACTTAATTCCAAAATCATCACCAACAGCTATTCTCTCCTCTCTAAAACTTTAAGCTCTTTAAATAATGCTTGGGTGTATAAAAAGCGTAAGCAAAATAGATTATTTGTTTTGAGCAAGTCCCTCTCCCGATAATTTTTCGCTTCTCATATTTGTCCAATGATGACGATGATGCACTTGCACTTCATCTTCATTTCATCCACTTTAAAATATAGTAATATTCTTTGCATAGTCTTTGCTGCACTGCCGCCTCTCATCATGATCAATTTTTAGGGACGCTCTCATTTCCAGCTTTGCTTTTGAATCATCATCTCGTGACAACGGTTCCTTCCAAACATGAGTATACATCACCATCATTATGATTATTTGAATCTCATCTTTCCTCTGAAAAAATAAAACTGGATCGCTTGTGAAAATTCAAATTACACATGAAACCATATCAAGTTTGAGTAAGCTCAAGCCACCCTTCCAATCACCATCTTGTCTCTCTCCCTGGTCGCATGTATATCTAACATTTTTGAAAATTTCTCATTTTTATGCTTTGTTGAGCTCACATTACAAGCCACCTTATCTCGCCTCCCTATCTCTTCATCTAGCCCCGACTCTTTCATTCATTTATCCATTTTTATTAGCAGAGATAGGGATGAGATGGTGATGTGCTTTGAAAGAAGATGTAATGACATTAGCTGAGCAACTTGTACAAAAAATGTTTTCTTCGTCATAAAAATGCGTTCTGAGAATCAGGTCGTTTTTGTAGAAAAAAAATGAAACCCATTTCCATCGCCATTAGAGGGGAAAATTATACTTGGAAATGTTATCTTGCCAGTTCAATTTATTAGTTTCACGCAAAATCTCTTCATTTCCAAAATGTAAAAATAGACGATGATGCTTGAAAATATTCGTTTATACGAATTTGTTAGAAAGTTTATTTAAAATTTGGTTGTGTATCACGTTCTCGATTCTGGCCTTTAGGGCTAATTGTGATAAATTATAAACGTTCATTTTAATAGATTAAGTGGCAATAAATAGCGGAAGCATTAAGTTTTTAGAAGGGCTTAGGCTGATACGTGACTGCGGTTAAATTAGAGCGAGAGTGGTATTGTAGAGTTTTTGGTCCACTTGGCCTAGTAATGAAAATGGAAGTTTGTTCGACTCTCTCTATCCGTCAATCCCCACCTGGGAGAGAAAGTGATGTCTGTATTCCAAGCATTACCGATTTGGTGAGTTGACACAAGTGTAAAGTTTTGCAAGTGCGAATCAGACTTTTAGCCTATAATACCCGGATGTGTAGAACTCTTGTGATGCGGAACATTCATTTGTATTTCTTCTCCAAAGGCGAAATAACATGTTTAATCATGGGAATGAAGGGATGACAGGGATTGCTAAATGAGAGATGTTGTGCTGTTGTTGCACTTTAAAGCGAGTGGAAACAGTAATCGCTTTCATCAACCCACTTTTCAGCTCTCAATCTCATTTTGTTTTCGTTTCAAATGAAACACACGGTTTCCGCTTCTTATATGGTTTTACACACGAAAGTGTTGCCAATGATAATGACGATTTTGTTGGCACTGGCTAATATATTAGCTATATTTCATGTCACAACGAGAACCCCGACTTGTCTCTCGCCTTTCCCGCACTCATCTCCAAACTTGAAATGAATCGCTCCAGGGTTATTTGCTGAGAGGAGGCCAAGCAGAAGGAAAGTTAGGAACATGCACTTTGCATTTACAAAATGAAAGTTTTAGTCAATTCCATTCCGCAGAGATGATGAAAGGCGATAGACACCTCGTCTCCCGCCCCAATCCTAAAGAGTCGCTTCATCATCACTCTTTTTAGTCAATCTTTTCCAGTAAATAATAATGCTTATTGTGAGCACGACGATCTGATGAACTGCTTAATATACTAATAATTTATTTTTCTGTTTACTCCCTCGCGGCGGCTCATCGGCTCAGCGACGGTTGGGACGTCGCTGTCGTCTTGTTATCATCCTCATAACACTTTTAGTTGGTTTGGGGCACTTGATGAAGTTGAAACTTATGAAAGACCTTCTTAAGATGATCGTGTGCTGTACTTTCTACTAATATTTACTCAAACTTGAGTATAATAGCCAGTAGCAAGTCTATCAAGCTTCTCTTCACAATTACATGCACATTAGTAAATACTATTAATTCCAACTCCACCCAAAATATGATGAGATCAATTCTGCACTGATGCGTTTAGTGAAAATTTTTATTCAGTAATTTCTACATTTTCTCATCAAGAAATTCGGTTTTCCTACACATGAAAAGTGGAAAGAGCAAACAATAATAGTTAACTATAATCATAAAATCCATGATACGATGCGATGTCATGAAAATGGAAACACTTCTCATAATGTTTTGTCAACAAAGCCCGCTTCACTTTCCCACATCTTTTCAATCTTGGTAATTTTTCTCGCAGCCAAACCACTATCAATATCCCATTACATCTTCAAATATCTGAAACAGCCATTGTTATTGTTATTGATAAAAGATATAAATGGTGGGAGGATGTGAGAATAAAATTCTGAGATGATGACAGTCTCGCGTTAGCCACTATAATGGTCATCAAGGGACCACACAAAATGACATGGTCGTCCCAAGGCAAAGCACTACATTTTTTGCACAAAATAAGAGGGGTAAGTACACGAGCGGAAGATTATTTGGAAGATGTGAACAATGAAAATGTAAGTGAAATGGGAGTTGGCGCTGGACTCGCAATGCCAAAACTTTATATTATGAACTATGTATCACGCCATAAAAGGAAATATGAAACTTATTTTACTAGACGTAACGGACACTTCTCTGTTTACATGATCCTTTTTCTCCATCATTCTGCCTATTTCAAATATGGCCAAGTTATTGTGTTGAAGTGAATGGTCATCCTTCAAAGTAATGAAGTGGATGGATATTTTAGGAAATGAATTTAAGGATGAGTACGATGAAGACTTTGACACTCGTTTCCAAATCCTCCTTTTCTTCACTTATAGTAATGATAATGGGGATAATGAACCTTTTGAATATCAACATGACATTATAGCATTATGAAATCAGTCTCTTTTATTTTGGAAAAGTGGACTGGAGTAATTTCCTCTGCCTTTATAAGCCTCTCTCCCTCCCAGCTTATCTAAATGTAAGATCAAATGAATAGGAATGTTTGAAGGTAGCTGTTTAATCGGATCATCGTGATATTAGAAATGGATGCATCATTCAGCCCCGCTGGCCCTTGTCCATCAGAGTGAGATGGCAGCTTTGCGACAACAATTTCAATAGATGCTGTGATTATATTAAAGGATATGTCAGTAACAGGTTTCCTGACAGTTTCAAGTCAAGCTGCTTAAATCAATGAGCTATTTGAAAGACAGAAGGAAATGCGATAGTAAAATTGAATTATTCATATAAAATCAATGTATTATGCTATATATTCCCTTATCAGTAAAGTTAATGGCTGAAATAAAATTATCAAAATTAAAGTTTGCATTTCAACCCAATCCCTTTGATAATGAAATGGAAGCCAATCAAATTATTTACAATTAAAGAGCTCTCTTGCGCGCCTTTTGCATCTCCCAACAAACATAAATAAATGGGGTACGCTAATGCAAAATATTTTACTGGTGAAATGGATCAAGTTTGGAGTGAAAGAGACATTTTAATTGAGTTTTGGACACTACCATCCAACCATTCCTTTTGTCAACGGAGATAAAAGGCGGAGAGAGAGAAGCCATTCAGCTCATAAAATTACTCTGATGATTATTCACTGAGCCTTTTTATACTTGTATTATTAGATATTCACTCATCTAATAGCTACACTCAGCTCATTTTTTTCTTCCCTCCGCAAGATTTGAATAGCTTGAAAAAAGTAATCAAAGTAGCGGATTCATTTCGAAGTCGTAAAAGTTGAAAAAAAAAATCCGAGGGATTGATACGAGATGAGCCTTCCATTATTCTTATTATCACTATTCTGCTCCTCATTTCCGAATAGATTTCAGTGGAAATGAGAATTAATTGGGATACTCTAATCTGGAATGAATATTAGCGCCCTCTTCAACCCTTGGAAAGGAATAAATTTTTTAATAAAATATGACTCTTCTCATCCCTTTAATATTTTTGTAAATAGATCGTGAGACACAGCAAAGTCAATAAAATGGGTTATGTTTGAGGTATTTGTATATGTCCTTTGTTCAATGTTTAAAGTTGAAGATGAATGACTACTGTAGACAGAGATGGGAGAAGAACTGGAGAGAGAGAAAAAGGGGAAAATGTTCCATTTTTTATTTAATCTAAAAAGGAAATGTCTCATTATCCTTTTACATGTGTACACACGAAGATATTTTTAAAATGAGGGTGCCTAGACTGACTTGCCGACATGCTTTTGCATGTCTACGAATAAAATGTGAGTATTATTTAGAAAGGAGAGGTTGCATGTGCTCTACCATTTCAGAAATATGTGGCATGCTACCCAGCCCTCTAGGACTCAATCCTTTTGACTTTGATAACTTTAAAGAAGCTAAATGAGAATGAACAAAGAAGGAACACATGTTGACAAGTTCACAAACCTTTTTTTTACAATTGGGCATCCCAAATTGTAAAAATAGTTATGGATCTTTTAATAAGTCATCAGAGAAGGGACTTTTGTGAGAAGAAAAAATGTACAAATGTATCCATCTGGCACACCGCTAGGAAGTAGCCCATTATTACAGAAAGTAAAAAATTTGTGGGAGGATGCTCTTGTCTTTTGAAGCGGGCATTTTTTTAAAGAGTCCATTTTCACAAAGTTTTATGCTTTCTTGAACTAGTTATGTCATGCTCATGTCATACTAATAAAATAGCTCTTGTAGACAAGCATAAATGATTTTTTAAATGCATTTTCTAGTTAGAAGTAAGAAAATCACATGTTAACACTAACTAAAGAGAGTGTAACTTTATTGAGAAGATATTACGACCGAGTTCCCACAACTATTTTCTGCCTTGACAGGATGTTTTGGAAATAAAATGGTGTTGATCCTCCCAAAAGGAGCAGCTGACAGGAAGGTTAAAATTATATTTTTTTTGTAAACACCTTAAAAACTTTCAAATTACTTTTTAACCATCTAATTCCTCTGGAATGACAAATGTCTCACAGAAAGTCCTTTGAGAGACGGTGAAACTAAAGCCATAAATTTGTGTGAAGACATTTAACATCATTTAACGCTTAGAATAATGGCGAATGGTGGAAAAAATCGAGTAAATTATTTCCAGAAAAAAAATCGTTTTCTCATCATGACCAAGTACATAATATTGATGTATATTAAAACTCTTCCGCAGCTTTATTTCTTGCAAAAACTATCAAAATATTTTGCTGCTATAGTTCAATTATGATAATGTTATGCATACCATATTATTCAGGGTATAAAAAATCCTTTCAACTCACTATAATGCACCCTATTACTCCTAAATGAAAAATGATTTCTGAGAGCCGTTCTCTGACATTATCTACACCTCAAATCATCACATTAGCGAGGTAAATTCTCGCAGCAAGGAACCCCCTAAAAAACCTAAACTTCCTCTCTTGCTTCATGATGAAAGTGAGAAAAAGCAAAACTCTCCTTCCTATTTATTTTTTACTCAGGAGAAACCATGAACTAACTGCTCACTAATAATATAGCAGTGTGCATTCTTTGCTGCTCACTTTTTTCTACAAGAGAAAATAATATGAGGTGTGTGAAAGTTGGATTTTTTCTACTAAAGAAAAGCATATTTTACACGGTTCTAGTAGTTCTCCCCGCCTTCTACTTTTCTCTTGTTAGTGGAAGAAATAACTGGAGAGAGAAGGTATATGTTTATAGCATTTTTTAAAATGGGATATTGTTGTTGACATGCTATGCTTTTTTTACTAA
>JAHZMU010002996.1:0-11885 GCA_027743725.1 Rambutsinella grinnellia
GATCATGCACACCAAAACTTTAATCTCTACGTCTTTTGGATAAAGAGATATTTGAATCCAAAGTCTCTCATAATATCTCGCCCAAACCTTAGTAAAAGGAAAAGGATTTCAGCCAAACTTGTATTACCTCTTCGCAGAATATTCCGATTTTGTATTGAATTATATTCAGAGAAAGAATGTCTTATGGAATCGATTTTCCACAGGTTATCCAAACAGTTTTCCACAGGCTTTCCTGATGCAAAAAAGTCTTTGGGACAGCATTGATGTCATTTTAAAAAGAAATAATTAATTTTAAACCCTGCGTTTTAAGCTATTGATAAAATATGTTATGATTTTTTGACATGCCAAACAATGATATTATTCATGAGTTTTTAAAAGCTTACATAATAAAAATTTTATTTCCGACAATTACAAAATTTATTGCATAGTCAAACATAGAATTTAAAGCGGGTGTTTTATCTTATCACAAATAAACTTGATATCATTTAGACGATGCCAAATAAACTTGAAATCATTTAGACGATGCCTGAAAGATTAGTAAATCCACCGAATTAACTTTTACATTCGTTAGTAAAACATGATAACTTTCGTGGAAAAATTCGTTATTTATTTTCAGACCAAAACAACAGGTTCTAAGAAATCAAGTTAGAAACTCAAAAGGTTGAGTTTAAACCTTTTTGTTATGTTTGGGTGCACTTCAGCCTTAAGCTTTCAAAACTTGTAGCTGTTTCATTTAATGAATGGTTTTTTTTGGATTCCTTTTGAAAACATTCGTAGAATAAGACTTCAAGCAGCAAAAACACTCACTCAAGAATTCCATCTGTATTACATCAAACGTTTTATCTCTTACAGGACGTCATAAAGGGAATATAAGATTGTAAAAACTAATGATAATCCTAATGCACTATCTATTCTATCTATTCCCTAAAGATCAGTTGCAATGAAACGACCTCACAAAATTAACAAAGCGGATGATTACATGCTACATATTTATAATTCGGATAGCTTTCTCCTCCGACAAAAATTGCAAATAGAACGTCCTTTACCTAAAACATAAAAAGGAATAGGAGTGGCTCTCTACCGCAATTCTTGGAAAGAAGTTTCCCCTTTGAAAGATTAAAATTGTGGGCTTGGAAAACTCAACACGTGTAACCTGTTAATTTGTTTACATTTTGGAGAGTCTTTTTGTAACATTAAAAATAATTTGATCGACTATTGAATGGCTTAGCTTTAGGGGATAAATCTGGCTGTGCAAAGCTGATCGTACGCCCATATAAAAGCTCACAATAATAGAACTCAACATTAAGGTTTATGGTTTAATACAGATAGTTTTCTTTTATCTAGTACAAATGCTTTATATAAAATATGTGGCCAGCTTTTCTTTCCAGCATTATTTGATCTAAGAATATTACTACGTTCACTAGCTCCTCTGATTTCTTTCAGGAAAAGAGAAGCTTAAGTAAAGCTTTAGAAAATCAACAGTCTCTTAATATTATTCTTCACACGCTTCTTTCTAATAAGATATGTGTGTTCCAAATAATTTGCAAAGAAATCTTAACACAATAGCATTTCACATTAATTTTAAGATTTGGTTTTAGGTACCCAAATAAAGGAGGTGTAGGTAAGTACCCGGAAGCCATTAACAATATATTTTGGTTCGGACCCATCGTTTTTCGCTAGTATTCAATTCGTTATTTGTCGATAAGCTGTTTCCATAATAAAAGTATCTACTCCCGCTTTAGCTACTGGAAGCATGTCGTCACTCTAATTTTTAAAAGAGGTAACATCCTATCCTAATGCATTGTTACGCCTTTTAAAAATGAGAGTGTCGATATCAATTTTCTAAATACGAATTTTCCCCTGATTACTACACTTATTATTTACCATTACTAAAGTATGGTTACTTACTAGTAAAGTACTTACTTAGTTATTTGTGAAGTACCATTACTAGTATTAGCCAAAGCTTGTTGAAAGTTCATTTTTCTATACATATTTACATGAAATACAAGATATTTACATGAAAAATTGCAAAATTAAATTATTAAAAAATTTTTCTCTGACTGTTACGCTTATTATTTACCATTATTAGTAAAAGCTTGTTGAAGGTTAGTTTTTCTATACATGTTTACTGTATTTACATGAAACATTGCATCTTTAACATTTAACATTTCTGAACAAACGGATGAAAAATTAGTAAGGATTTGCCAAATAGTTGAAATAAGGAACTGTCTAGCTATTCCCAACTGCAACAAATGTAGTTTCCCTGAAGCAACTGGTTGAAAAGTCTCCATGAAAAGGAGAACTCTAAAATCATAACGCACGACACTGCAAATGTAACATGCCGTATTCAAGCTAATGATTTCTCTGAAACAACTAGGAGGAAAAGTTGCTAAAGGCCTTCCAGTTTTCCATAAGCCTCTAGCTAAAACAAATCGGGCAAACTGACTTGTTTTCCATAAGATGTACTGAGAAGTTGTAAAAGTACGATAAGTATAAATGTATAAATAGATACTTGCAAATATGTCGCTACCGCTTGTCTAGCAATCATCTTAACTCAATCTCAATCTATTTTTCCTTAAACAACTTCTAAAATAGACACTTGTATTGAATCATGTTATTACATTAAAGAGCGTCCATGAACTCAAAATATTCTAGCATCACTTGAGCTTGAAGCTGTCTACTTTTCATATCAAATATTTGATTTTCAAATGTCTGATTCCTAATGACTTCTGGGAAGGTTTGAATATTTATTTTCTTGCAAGTAATGTTTTGAAATGTTGGTGAAAGTTTTCCATAGCTTTTCATATTCAAAGAATCATGGCCGAAATATGATGATAAGAAATAAATTAGTTATTTAAAATTATTCTGCAAACAAGTATATTTGCTTTTTGTCATTTTATTTTCCATTTAGTTTTCGTTAACTCTGGTAAATTACATGAATATTAGGAGTAATTTTAAAAAAACTCTAAAATTGCTGTGTTATCTAATCAATGCTTCTAAAGCCCCAACATTTTAATTCAACGTCTTAACAATTCTCCAGCAAGTTATAATGGTAATAATTACCATTTATGTAGCCTAGTATGCAAGTTTCCAAAAAATATTCTAGCTCTTAACGTTCCTCTTGTTTTATATAAAAATGGAACATAGATGAAATACCATATTTTTAACATATCATCAATTCCACTTTCTCCGTCCTTTTCTCATCTTGTTTAAAACTTTTGTGGCGCTGGTCGACTTTTAGTCACTTCAAACTTAATTATTTTATGCGCTATATGAAGTTCACTTGCAGTTTTGGAGATTTTGATTGAAATATTCCACGATAGCAATTCCCCAATAGATGTGGATTGAAGCAAAGGAATACGTACGGGTTGACGCAAGAGTTCAGTGACGCCAGTAATGTCAAAATTGTAAAAGTTGCTCCTGAAAGTCATTAAATGAAAATTAGTAATACTGAATCAGACTAATTAAAAACAAGCAAATTCATCCTAAAAGTCATGATGCATGATCGAAGCATTTTAAAATTTGTTAGAAGCTAACTCTAGTCCTAAAACGTTTATTTGCTTAGAGTTTAAGCATTTTCCCTGCTATCACCTTTTCCTAGTAGAACCAGTCAATGGCAGCTTCTTAGTTTCTAATCAACGTCAAACAACTCATTAGCAGTCTAGTATTTGTTCTGACTGATTTATTCTATCTGTGTTTGCAGATATTTGTATGAATGCATGATTTAAATTCTAAAAATACTTCAGCAATTACCTGTAAAGAACCGACTGGAGGTGGCCATTGGATCGTACACACTCCACAACTGGGCTGCTATGAAAGGAGATGAACAAAAAATGTAGCAGGAAATAATGGTAACTGTGAGTTTAATAGTTTTTATTTTAGCCCGAGAGATCCACTTCACGGAATGCGTTCTAGGCAGTTGCTTATCCACAAATGGGAGAAATGAGCATCCTTTCCTGGGATTTGGACTGCTTGCTTTGATAGTACAAGTTCTACTACTTCCTCTACTTTCTTTGAAGGAAAAGCAAATTTTACTTTCTCTTTGTAGAAACGAAGCTCCTGGTAAGTACAAGTTTTGCTTTAATTTGTCAGGACACTCTTTCCCAGCTAGATGTGTTGGGCACAATTGTTTTGTATAAGTAGTAGTATGAGTAGTAGACTTACAATTATATTCATTAGCATCTAAATTTAGATCCGTTACATTGCTCCTATCTGAATTTGTCGGAGACAAGTTGTAAATATTGTAGAGCTGCCCATAGCACTCAATATTACAACCGTTAGTGTCAGAGAGCTTATAACTTTCATACTTCAAATGCATGTCCATCCCGACACCTCGATTCTCACCCGGATTTTGTTTGTCCGGTGAAGAAAGAGCTAAACTAGTAATTCTAGTTGTTGGTAAAGGGTAATACAGATTATTTTCTTTATATTGGCTTTGCGTCAGTTGATGCTGATCCCGGTCTTCAGTGTAAATCTGCAGAGGAACAGTAAGACCTTCATGTCTACAATCTCGACTGGTGAAACAAGAGCTGCACTGGTTTACCACATCATCTTTATCTTTCGCAGCGTCCACTTTTCCAATTGCGTTATCCAGATTGCCTGCAGAAAAGGATGATGTAGAACTTCTTGTGGAAACTGAGAGCTTAACATGCCTGCAGAGATTAGCACGTGGGGAAAGACTTTGCTTCTCCATTGAGACATATTCTTCATCCTTACAGTCTAGCCTTTTCTGACTTCTGTACTCTTCAGATTTTTGACTAGCAAATTTCATATTATAATTATTCCAAATCGCTCGTGTAATGCAGGAATAGCAAAACATTAGAATAATTAGTGGGATGACGAACACCGTTGTGGAATACCAGGTAACATATGCCTTAGCCCCCCAATTCTCTGCAAACGTCGCCCAACACTCGTACTCTGGTTCTGGTTCTGCAATAGTTGCTGGTTTTACTTGTTGATAACTAAAGATGAATGTTTGTGGGAGACATAACAGAAGAGAGATGATCCATACAAGTGCTAACATCCTCTGGGATCTATTAGGTGTCCACGTATAATTCTTTAGGGGATAACATATTGCTTGATATCTATCAAGAGCCGTCATCACAAGAACAGTGGAGGAAGAATAAGGTCCTAAAATCTGAACGTACTTGACAAATTTGCAAAGAAAGTTGCCTCCTTGAAATCTATAAGTAATTTCCCATAACAGTTGGGGCAGCACGTTAAAGAAAGCCGTCGTAAGATCAGCAAATGCTAAGTGCAGAATAAAGTAGTACATTCTTGTCACTTTTTTCTTCCGCAATAATATTCCAAGCACAACGATTGTGTTGCCAAGTATAGTAAAAATAAAAAGTGCCACCAAAACACACACCTCAATTTTTGCAAGGTTTTCGTCCCGTTCGTATTTTATCGTAGTTGTTTCATTTACTTCTCTGGGGCTGCTAGAATCAGCGGTATAATTTTGCGCATATACCACCATTGTCAAATTATTTGATTGTTGAGAAGTGGCGTTAAAGCATTCTGTATAGTCTTCCATTTTTCTTACGTTTTATGTAATAATAATATTTGTAATAAAAGTTTTCTCTTGCTTATTAGAAAATTTTGACAAACCAGTCAAACTACTGACTGCATTTGTATCACACAAATAAACTCTAATGCCACGTCCTGCCAAGATTGTTTTTTTTGTTCAGCAATTTTTGTTATTTGCTAAAGATTTTGTTTACTCGCAAGACATAAACCTGACTTTAATGTAATCTTGCAATAAACACTCATCCACAAGATCTTGGAGGACCGCATTTATTAAACCCTCATTCTCTGCCTTACTAAGCACGACTGAGAGAAGTCAAGCTTTGAGCAAGTAACCCCACTTCAATAAAGACGAAAGATTTATACTTTCACCCAGGTAAAATGGCAACAAAGCTTTGCTACATGTTTCACATCAGACTGTTCAGGAAGGAAAGTTATCCTGATTTTCAGGCTGTGGCTGAAAGTTCACTTTTGCTTAGATTATACCTGTTGAGAAAGCATATGCGAATATTTCCTGCATTTGAGTGCACACCAAAACAGTTGAGACTATCCTTGTCCTTCTAAATCTCTCTTTTCACAACTTTTGCTCTTCCCAATACCTTTAGAGCATTATACCATTCTGTATACTATAAATGAGCAGCAAATAGTTGCAATTATTTAGCTCAACATTTATGAAAACTTGCCTTACTCACATTAAATTATAAATTCTGGAGAATTCAATCCCCTTTTACTCATAAACAAACTAAGGACAAGTGCCATTCCTTGTGCAAAACTTACTCTGAATTGCAAACTGCTCAGGGTAAAAGCTTGATTTTTTCCTATTACATTCTTAAAACAAACCCAGAAAATAAAATTCACAGAAAAATATAATATATTATGTGTCACGTTGTCACTAGTGATTAGATACAACTATTATAATATTTTACTTTGGGCATTCTCATTTGCCAAAACATTTAAGTATTTTGTCAAATAAAATCATACCATTGGTATTCTCTTTGTTTAATAGTAAAAGTTGTCAACTCAGCCACCGTTTAATTTTTCCTTTAGTAAGTTTAAAAAAAGTGTAATGAATAAGAGGGTATTGAACGTCGCTAAAAATGTGAAAGGTATTGGCTTAAAAAACTCACCCGAGATTATTTTTAACCGCAATAATATTCACAAGGGTAAGAAAGTAACATATCAAATTTTGTATGCTTTCTCCTCGGGTTAGTGTAGCGCGTTTTCTACCCAGTTATTTCCATCCGATTTTTTTCTTAAAATCCAGACGGTTATGGAACTTGCCTAAGGGAAAATCGTCTTTAGCGCAAATTGAAACAAGCAAATATTAAGGGAAGGTATTGTGCAAAAGGCCCCTATAGCATGTCTGTCTGTCGTGTTTTGACTGTCGGGGTGAAGCGTCAATGATCTTAAATTAAAGGTTACACGCGCTACCCTAAACTTTGTTAGTGATTTAAGCATATTCCTTTCGTGCGTCATTTGACTGGCTAATTTGTTAATTACGTTAAATTATCTAGCCTTTTCCTGGCCATTTTTATATATTTTATGCTTCAAAAAATCATTATATTAGCTACTCACAGATATGCTGATCGTACATCCAAATTTTACTTTAATCGATTTGCGTACTTTTTAAATTGATTGCACAATTACATGTGGCAAAGAGAGACTTTGTTTCTTTTAAGCTGAAGATGAACTTTTCACTTTCTCAATTTTTCTATTTTCGACCCCTTTTGATCTCTTGCATTATCATATAACATGATTCATGTTAAAAGTGGTAAAAGGTGGTGTAAAACGATGAACACAAATGAGAGACAAATCATCGGGTAAACCTGCCATTTATATCATAGGAGACATGCTAAAGACCTATAATTACATCACGTAAGCCCAGTCAGATTCAGCGAGCCTTTTACCGTCAAAGGGGTTGGGGTTATGTTAAGCAGAATGAGAGACGGAAGCTACCAATAAATTTTAATTGAGTGAGCGCTTCCCTTCCCAGGCTAATTTGTAGATGAATACAATTCTGAAGAGCGTCAGATTGACTTTTCCATCCCAAGTTGGCTGTAGGATCTAAGCGTATAACTTGATTAGGCTGTTTCATTAAAGCTAAAATAGCATTACTTAGAATTACCATCTCTCCAGCTAATTTTCTTCTTTCGTTGGGGTTTTTTGAGCTTATATGTGCGTCTGCATGTTAGTTGCGGACACACGTATTTCATACTCTAGTTTGGATCTGCGGATTGATAGTTGTGTAATTGTTAAGGGTTTGAAATGAGCTGTACGTGAATAAAGTTGAGAAAAAGGACCCTTTTTGTGTACGTTACTAACCGCACTTGACACAATTAAAAGGCAGCTCACACATATAAAGACAGAAGTGTTTTATCATACACAAGTTAACTTTTAGTTTTAAAATCTGACTAAATTAGAGGAAATTAACCTGAGTCGGCAGCCGCTGTCAACGCACTGCGCAGACTGGTTAATTATTGTTTAGGAAAGAATATGGCTGAACAACAAAAAGGTGAAAATGAAGTGTTTACTGAAGATGAAAACGATTACTTATTGGACGACTCTCAAACTGAGGAAACTATTGAGGAACCTACTTTGGCTTCTGTTATGATGGCCATTAAACAACAAGGCAAAGCTATGGAACAACAAGGAATAATTGTTAACAGAAGCATTCAAAAATTGACTACCGCTGTCACACATAGTGACACGACAAATAATGCTAGATTTGCTAAAAATGAGGATGACATTTCCCAGATCAAAGAACGACTTAAATTTGTTGAAAAGAAGCTGGAATCTCTGGAAGCGAGACAACAAGATAAAAATATCGTGATTTTTGGAATGGATGAGGTGGAAGACGAATCTCGCGAGCAACTTAGAAGCTCCGTCTGCAACCTCCTCAAAATAGTTTTGAAGACTTCGCCATCACTTCCTGAAGAATTTTACCCTGATATTGCATTTAGATTTGCGAAAGCTGCTATAAAAAACCTAGACTAGTGAGAGTTTCGTTTCACTCACTGACGGCCAGAAACTTGGTCTTCCAAAATAGAGGCAATGTCCCCAGAGGGATAACAATCAAAGCTGACTTGCCCTATACAATGAGACGAGACTATGCAATCCTAAAAACTGCAGAAGAAGATATTCAGAAAAGCGGAGGGCATAGTGTTGTAAATTTTAACAAAAAGCAGATCGAAACACACAAGGATAATCAAGTACAAATGTTGGAACTAGTTAATGGCCAATTTCAAGCTATTTTTCAGAAGGAAACTGAAACGTCAAGGTCAACTTGTTCAACCACAAGTAATGAACAATCAGGCCCACCGAATAGGAAAAGACCAGCTAATTCCACTCATGCTGCCAATGAATTTTTAAACGGCCAGCCTCAACAGCCAATACCTTCAGCTCCAAAAAAGGGAAGACAAGGGCGACCAGTTACAAGAACAAACCAGACATAATTTTGCCCGCTCATCCGAATGTTCATGTTCATGACCCAGCTACCTCAACCGGCCGATCCACTCAATTACGAATTGGACACTTGAATGTAAATAGTGTAAAAATGAAAGAGGATGAGCTAGATACTCAACTTAAATTTTCGAAGTTTGATGTGTTATGTGTCACAGAAACTAGATTAAATAAAGATGATACCGTATCCTTACAAGATTACAAAATTCTGCACAAAGACGAGTTTGGCGCCGATAGAGGTGTTGCAATTTTTATCCATAAAAGATTGCAATGTTAGGAATGTGACATAAAAATGGCTTCACCAAATATACAGGCTATATTTGCAAAAATTCAAATTATTAAGGGCAAAAGTTTATTAATTAGCTGCGTATACCGACGTCCTAAATCCACCTCAGAGATATTAGAAATAGACTATGATGCAATTACTACCATGTTCCAGTCCGTCGCCCCATCTGAATTTGTCATTCTTGGAGACTTTAATTTGCCCAAGGAGAAATTGCATCCAATTACCAGCTTTTGTGCTAGCCTCAACATTAAGCAAGTTGTTAAGTCACCTACTCGTGAAAACAATATTCTCGACCTTATTTTTGTCAATCGTCCCACTAATATAAAAAAGTGTTTCGTGAGTGTTCCCCTCCCAAAAACTGACCATCTCTTAATTGAATGTTTATACGAAACCTCCTTCATCAAAACTGAAAGAAAAGTAATACGGTTCCGGGCATTCAGTGACAGTAAATGTGATGCATTCAAGAAGTTTCTGGATAATGCTTTTGGTCAGCAGTTTAGTGAC
This sequence comes from Rambutsinella grinnellia, assembly GCA_027743725.1. NCBI lineage: Eukaryota > Metazoa > Arthropoda > Collembola > Entomobryomorpha > Entomobryidae > Rambutsinella > Rambutsinella grinnellia. Next base: position 9,773 of record JAHZMU010002996.1, read on the forward strand.
TTTGATGATTTTCTATCTACATTAAAGTCAGCAGTACAAACGCATTTTCCTCTAAAATCAAAGAAAATTAAGGATAGGTCAAAGGTCACTCACATTTCATCTATGACCAAAAGCAGAATTCGTGACCGCAAAAAGCTATTTCGCAGGCACAAGCACCACCCTTCCAAGGAATCGCATTTACAGTTAAAAAGTCTCTCTTCTTTGATAAAAAAAAGTCTATCATTAAAGACACAAAAGACGACATCAACACTAAAATAGCTGACACCAATTTATGGAAAGGAATAAATCGTTTTGTCTTCAAAGAAAGAAATAATATTCTTCCGGAATTATCTCCAGATGACATCAACAAATATTACGTTGACCTCCAGACAAATAAGGAGAACTTCACGTATCTTCCTCAGCGCCCTGAAAATATGCCGCAGTGCAATTCCTCATTCCAACTTGATCGTGTGACATCTGAAATGATTATAAAGGCTTGGAAATCCATGAAAAATCATAGCTCTTGCTCCGAAGACCCCATGGGATTGAGCAACAAAGTTCTTGGACTTGCACTGGAATCAGAGCCATTTTTAGCATCACTTGTTGAGCTGTTTAACAGCTTTATTAAAGAAGGAAGAATTCCATTAGGCCTAAAAACAGTCCGTATAGTTCCAGTTCCAAAAAGTGAAAATGCATCCTCTCCCAATGACACTCGTCCAATATCAATTCAGCCAGTTTTAATGAAGCTATTTGATAAAATTCTCTTCAAGCAGCTGTCACATTACTTTGAAACAAACGGACTTCTTAACAAATCTCAATTTGGTTATCGGCGGAGATCCTCGCCGTCGCACGCGTTGACCTCTCTATTACAGCGCATCTATGAACACCTCGATGACGGCAAAATTTCTGTTATTCTTGCATTGGACCTAGCCAAAGCATTTAATAGCATCTGTAGGGAAATCCTCATACATAAGTTGAAGTGGTACGGTGTAGTGTGTGAAGTGCTAAATTCCATCATTTTGGAAAATATGCAATATGTGGAGGTTAATGGAAGCAAATCTGAGGTCAAATTCACCACAAAAGGAATCGGGCAAGGACTGAGTTGTAGTAGCCTACTCTTCAGCATTTACATCAATGACCTTGTTTGCTATCTGACATCAGTGTTCCCCACATTATTCGCAGATGACACCACTTTGCAAACATCCACATCCCCAGACAATCTCGACAGCTTAAAGGTTACTCTTCACGGTGCACTTAAAGAGGTTACCGACTGGCTCCGATGGAATAAGGTTGCCTTGAATATAAACAAGACTCAACTTCTTCTCATCGGATCTTCCAAAGCGTTAAGCAAATGCCACAACTTCAAATTTGAATATGAAGGAAACGAAGTTAAACGAGTGAAGGAGGTCAAGATCTTGGGTGTAACTATTGATGAAATGCTTTCCTTCCAAACCCATTGCAAAAACGTCCTCCATAAATGCAACAGAAGTCTATCGCGATTATTTCCACTCAAGCGTATTCTCAGCACCAAAAACAAAGCCATTCTTGTGAACGCGTTGGTGTTTAGTGTGCTTGATTATGCTTCCTGCACTTGGGCTAGGAACCTATCAAAACAGGATGAGAATCAACTTAACAAACTTATCAAGAGATGTGGCAGATTTGTTCTCAAGAAAACTAAATATGATTCAATCACAAATGATATATGTAACGAGTTAGGTTGGATGTTTATAAAATACCGATCTATGTTTGACACATTAGTTCTCGCATTTAAATTGGCATACTCTTGCCCAAGTGATGTTCTTTACGGCTTTCTTGATTTCTCATGCGAAGAAGCTGTTTCCACAAGAAATAAGAGTATTTTTAAGCCACAAACTATTTGCAAGACGGAATGGGGTAAACGGTCATTAAATTATTCAAATGTAAATTTATGGGCAAACTTGCCGAGAAATATATTTGATGCTGAGAAAGAAGCTTTTACTTTAAAGAAAAATTTGTTGTCTCATTTTATCGAAAAGCAGAAAAAAAAATATATAACTGAGGATGATCAAGAATTGATGTGCACTTCTTGCATTGAAAGAGTTGTTGGCACCGCATACTTGTAAATTTATAATTGATTCATTTGAAATGTTCTCTT
>JAHZMU010002997.1:0-29253 GCA_027743725.1 Rambutsinella grinnellia
TCGTAAATTCACAGAATCCATTTTGCTATTCATAGAATGTCCTCATTTTTTGGTTACTTCACAGTGGGATTTTTGTGGAAACATGGCAATTCCACAAATTATGTCTAATGGCAGAATCCGATTTCCAATAGAGTCCCTTCACCATAATTTTCTTCTAGATAATAGCTTTAACCATTAGGATAAAAAATGTTACACGTTTGCTTTCCGTTTCCCTCAAAGCAAGAGTTTCAAGGAAGGACATAATTGTCACAAATAATCGGGATTCCTTTTTCTCTCGATAAGAATTACTGTACTCAAGAGCGTACGGAAAAAAGGGTTTAACCTTCGCCACAGGCAGTAGTTCCAAATCGTCCTTATCCTTGTCTCGCCCTTGCTTTTTGCTTTGGTGAAAAAAATGTGCAATCATGTGTTTCCAACTTCAGTTGTTCCAAACTGCACCTTTTGCAGTTTTCTATACACCCCACTTGTTTCACGTGAAAGACTCCTTAAAAACGCTTCCAAGCTTATAACCCCTTTACCCAAGGGAGTCGTTTATCTGATTCCTGTCTAGGACATTAGCCATTTTCTCCCTTCCTCGTCCCATTCCATTGCTCACTTAACCTCTATTTCTGGCGCTCTATAAATAAAAACTGGTGTAATGGAAATCCACGTACTCCCAATCAAAAGAAGCATTAGAGTGAAAACATCCCATATTTTTCCTTATTTAACCTTCTTTAATATGCAAAGTGGAAAAATGATGCAAAACCTTGTTTGTGCTTTGGAACGACACCCATGATGGGTTCTATTTGCTCACGCTTGAGTTATCGTTGTTGGAGGGAGGAGTAATTTCCACATTTCGTGTTCGAGATACATTCCATTCTGTAAGTAGATTTAGGTCGGAAGATGAATAGTAAATGGGTTTATCATTTTATCAAGCCCCATAGCACTACCCAATTCAAATATATTGGCCAAGTCCACCCATTTTCAAATTTCCAGCCTATAATTTCCTCATGTAAGCTTAATAGCTGTTGCGAAAGTTGGGTGATAGTGGTCATAAAAAATGGAGATCATGATGGTAATGATAACTCTCCTGTTTTTATTTGATAAGACTCATGCATAAATGCAGTAGGCTGTGGAAATAAACAACATAAAAGGAGAAAAATAGATTAAATGTGCTTTCTCCTACGCTGTCTTTTCCAAAATGGATAGAACTTTATGTCCGCCGTCTGCCCTCACTTTTTTTGGCATAGGTAGTCTATCTTCTCTGACGAGAATCTTTCAACCGCAAAATTTTTGCGTTAACATTTATGTGGTCGCCTCTCATGCTTTTTGGTGGGGAAAGCGAAATTCTTCAACTGTAATATCACATCATGCCCCGGCCTAATGGCATGTTCCGCAATATGAAATGGTGAAATGGCTATTATCAACATGCAAATTAAATTGCGCTCTTCGTTGCATCATCGTAATCATCAGCATAGAAATGAGCTTACAACAAGTCATTACAATCTATTACGCAAGATTTCTTATCTCGTTCAATATCCACCCTTAATGGCTAATGGTTTAAAACGAGTAAATATTAGGTAGATGAAATGTTTCAAAGTGTTTGGCTCTGATGAAAACTTTTAGCAAGCTGTGTGCGAAGACGTACTCTCGTTTTTGCGATACAAAAACTAAACATTACAAGCAAATTGTGATAAGCTGTGAGTTAGAGAAGCTGAAAGTGAGAAAAGACTTTGCTTATGGTCTCTACATAATGGAAAAATAAAAGGGAGGCATATGTGATGGGCAGTTGTTCTCTCAGGGAAAGGCTTTGTCTGCTAACAAATTTTCTCCTAATTTCATGTGACGATAATCGATGGCTACGCTTCTGGAATTTCGCCGTGAGACGACAGCCACCATCTGCTGCTTGCCTCTTAAAAGCTTAGCTTTCCCCGGTATGAGCTGTTATGAAGGATAATAATTGTGTTTTGGTGTGAAATAGCTGCTATATGAGCTTTATTAGTTTGAAAATTAATTGGATAATTGGACAACGACGGAGGGCTTGACTACCCGCCGTTATAATGAGTAGCGGAAAATTCTCTGTAGATGATTTCCCAATGATATTCCAATTTAGCTTCTTTGCACAATTAAGCGGGTATAAGAAATACGTATTTACAGGAAAGCTCTTGGACGACCATAATTTTAGCTAAAAATTCATGGAGTAATGGTGATCTCAAGACTTAAGATGTGTGGCCTTGTAGATATTGTGGTTAATCTCATTTCCCTCTTGGAAGACTAGTATGAGCTATTCCTTTCATGTGGTGAAATGGGTTTACTCATGCATCCATTCAAATATACCTAAAGAGCTTATGACTACGTCCTTGCTAATAACTTTTAATCACATCAGGACCTATACGTGACATGCAGGATGCAATAGCTTTCAAGGGAAGAGCTTTTATTGTTCTTGTTCGGAAAATTTTTCCACTCCGACAATTTCTCATGTTTCGCAATTAGCAAAGTCAAGAGAAAAAGTAATGATCGCGGCTCTCATGTGGCCCAGTTCAGTCCTGCACACGATTAAATTGACATCAATCATTCTGCCATCACTGCCGGAAACTGATGCTTTCTGATGGAAACGAAGAAAATCTAGGCCAATTTCTGCAACTACAAATATTTCCATATAGACATCCTTAATTACAAGGTTTTCCTAGAAAGCATAAATCAAGTGTGATATAGAGACCTCGACCTACAAATAATTAATTCCGTTGGAGCTTTGCCGCTTGCTGTGCGTTTCCCACATTCGAAGTTTTTGCATTTGGATAGATGGGTGCATTTCCAAGTTATATCTTCTTGCCTCTCCACGTGCAGAGTTATTGAGTGAAACTTAATTAAGTTTTGGGAAGAAAATTTTATGCTTTCCCTTCGTATTTTTCTTGTAAAACTTTGAACGTAGATATTACTTTTATAACATCCTTCATAAAAAGTACTTCATTACTTATGCTCATTCTGAGAAGAAGTAATTATTCCCTGAACACAAAAATAGACATGAATGGCTTCATTTTTATGTCCTTTCTCATCCTCATGTCTCATCAACGCAGTCCCATTTCCCCCACAATGAAAGATTCAGCTTTCATCATTATCATCTCTCGTTTGATGAAGGTCCTTCATGCACACAAATAAAACTTTTTCTAGCTGGAGTTGGGTTGATGAAAGTGAAACCCAAGTTGGGTCTTTGTGTTCATGCAAATATGATAAAAGAATCATTTCGTCGTATCATCATCCGTTCATTTTCAACTCTGGTAATTTATATAAAATATCATGACTTTCATAATTTGTGAATACGTTTACTTTTGGGGCGAATTATTAATTGCGCCGTGAGAACAAAGTCTATTTTTCCACACTTCAAAGTGGTGACTGATGAGATAGGAAGGAAAGGTACATAAAAATGATGGAATACAGCCAACATCAGCGCTTTCACTAGTAGCGCTTTCCTCGTTTACATATATGACATATTTGAGTGAAGGAAAAAGCTGTGTATTCATTCATGCCATGTACGTGTGCATGTCTGTTTTCAAGTGAAACCGTTTGTCACAGACTGTGCCTTCTACCCACATATGCTCTAACATGACACATAATTTGACAAATGTTAAATTGGCTATCACAAAAGTTGTCAAACAGACAAGCGGTTACCCTCCCGTTTACATATTACAAACCAAAAACAAGGAAATGTGGAAAGTGCTTAAAATATAAGATCATTTTCCACTTTCCGCCCTCGCAATATTTATTTTACTTCCTACACAATCAATGAAGTTCCAAAATATTCGTTCAATGATTTTATATTTTTTGGGAGGAACGTCTCCAATTCGAGAGAGTGTTGCACGTGTAGACTTGCTCTTGTGACAAAAATACTTGAAAAATAAAACCGAGGGAATGAAAAGGTTATAGGAGAGAAAGGAGTATGACAATCGCTATAAAAAAGAATAATGCTATACACAAATCATCTCATGTATCCATTTTCAAAGTCACTTCTCACTTGGGATCCAATGGCAGAAGACATTGTACACGACAGATTTCTGCCAAGAGAAACCCTTGCACGTTTCTACCCTGAAATATTTGTTTTCTCTTCACATATATTCCAATTTCTCTCGTTGGCAAGAAAAGAAAGGGAAACGCGTAAAGGGTTTGAATTTTATTTACGCTATAGACATATAAACCATGTGCGTCTTTGTCCCTGGAGTATGTGAGGAAATATGAATGACAAAAACGTAAGAGGAGAGAAATGAAGCAAAGATGTGAGGGCAGCTGCCGGCGATAAAACTCTAGCAATGCAATATAAATGGAGTGAGATGTGGGAAAGCTGCAGTATTCACTGACTAGATCCACTTTCATTCTTGATTTTCTTCTTTCACTTTTTACCACACCTATTTCAATGCACATTTTGTGTTGTTAGGAATTTTGGAATTTCCTTAGCATTTTATCCCTTCCTGAAAAGTAGAAAAGCCAAGTGAGACTGCCATAATAGGAGAAAGAATTGTTGGCCCTAAAGTAGCATAGATAGAGAGTGAGAAGCAGATGCTACAGGAGAAGTGAAGGTTACATTGGGGCAGAGTAAGAACAAGCTTGTGTTTCACTAGGACATTAGTTGAGTAAGCAACTGCAGCGTTTTTTGATATGAAGAAAAGGCAACCACATTTGGTAATTCACGAATTTTATTTAGGTTTCCGCGAATACATTTTTCCTCAGCAGTAGTCCATGCTTTATGCCAATTTTTGGCCTGAATTATTTATGGAGAGATTTTGGGGCTGGTGTGTGGAAGTCACTGCAGTGAAGAATTATACGGCAAAGCTTTGAATAAATTTCGTAATAAATTTAGATTTCTGATGCCTCGCTATTTATAGACTAGATTAGAATATTTAAGCAGAATCTATCTTTTAACTCACCAACTATCTCTATTATAAGTTTCCTTTTAATCCCTCCCACAATTTCTATCTAAAAATATCCGAAAAATGTCCAGAATGATATCGATACAATATTCCAGGTACTAGGTTTCGTTAACCACAAACACCTATAACCCATTTATGTGTATTAACGATCCCATTCATCCTCCACATTTTTGATGAGCGAGCAAATTTTTCTGATGATCCTAATAAAAATGAAATATGCATTCCGCTCATCATCACCTTTTCACGTCAGCCCATTTACAAAGTTTACAGATGACGCGATGAACATGACAGATATTAAATTTTGCCTTCAACGCAAATAAATAGGTGGTGTTTCCAGCAGAACACTGAGGTTACATTTTATCCCACCCTTCATTCCCGATAATCACTCATCCACCAACTCGCAAAAAAGGAAGATCAGTCATTAAATGCAAAGTGGAAAGAGGTATGCGCTTGTTGCGAAATTATGCAAAATCCTTGAGCGCGCGGAAAATCTCTGCGATACATTTAATACCTTTGGGCTTCCATGAACAAAAATCCCACATAGAAAAGGATTGACTAAAACCAATCTTATAAAATCCCAGAAATATGATATGAACCTAAGCACAAGTGGGAAGGAGATTATCATTTTGTGCGAAAAGAAAAACAGATCTCTAGACAGAAATGATAATGCTGATGAGTGATGAGTTTTACTATTCCAAACTCATCATGTGGTTTGGTTTACACTTGAATGGACTTATAAAACGGTTCGGAGTTGATGCTGATGATTGTGATCACGTTGAAAGTTGCGAATTTCACGGGAAACTACCCAAATAGGCTTTTGCAGTGATGGAACTCTTCATGTTTATGTTCATAGGGTAGAAACTTTAAACCATCTCATTATAATATAACATATCAAGTATGATAATGCTTTAACAAAATGAACAAAATTGGGAGAACAAAATGACAACGACAACCACACTCTGTCCTTGTAGATTGTAGTATACATTTATTAAAATACTCTTCTACTTTACAACACGTCCTTCCATTTTATGATTTCAACACATTTAATGTATGCTATAGTCCCGAAATCGCTTGGTTGTGAAACAACACGTTGAGCCCTGTTTGTTTTTACTCTCCCATCATCTCCATTTGATACTTAAGTGGCGTGCATGCCTCGGGACATGGAAACTTTCCCATCGTGTTAAAATATTACATGCCTATCCAAACCCTCTTCCTTTCTTTGTTCTTGCCGACAATTATAAAGGGAGCATTAAAAAGTTACGTAATTTACGTTTTTACTAGAGAAGCATTAAATTATATTTGGAGAAAGTAAAATCCTCTCTAACGATTACAGACATGTTTATGAACAGGGATACATCATTAAAGGTTGCTCAACAAAGTAAGAGTATCTAATGGAAAATGTTCTCCAGAATCTGGAGTCCAAGTAGAGATAATACGTATATTGACAGAAAAAAACTGAAGGTTGAAAATTGGAGAATTTTATGCACATGCCTTTTCCTAGAAAATCTCCTATAAATGGACACTCCTTCCTGCTCCAGTCATAAGCTATGTCCCCAGATACTACGAAAATAGACTGGCTTAAAGAGAAGGAAAAAGAGGGAACCAATCTCGGGTAAAGAACTTCTGGTTTTGGCTACCTCTCTTATTGTTATTACACAAGAGGCAAGAAGCTGAAACGGAGGGAAAGTGTAACTCACTTTCTCGTCAGACTTGGGAAAAAAGGGACAAAACCACATGAGATGATCACGAAGTAGCTTTATATTTATTTTATAGGAAGTAGACTCCCCACGTTATTCTGAAAGTGGAGAAATAAAAGGTTCTTCTCGCCAAGTGGCTGTCTTGAAGCATGCACTTTACATGTAGCTACTATTCATATACGAAATCTACTGGGATGAAACTTATTTTCTTTTATTTTCAGAGGCACAAAGCCACTTTCAAGTTTTGAATGGAACTTTACTAGTGGGAGAAAACAATAACGACCTATCAGGGGAAGTTTGACTTAGAAAAACAAAGTCATTTACGAGATGTCATCTTGTCACAATTTTTCCCTTAACCCTTTGGGCCCCGAGCAAGTTTGAATTGTCAAAAGTTATCCGCATTTACTAAAAACTATTTTCCGGTTTTGGCTCAAGAAGACCAAAAGTTTTTGCTTTGTTCGGTCACAGTGAAGACCGAAAGTTAATTTTTAATTAAAGAATATTATTGTTATTTGTGAAAATAGGCCATTTCCCGTCCTCCTTAATGATTGTCTTATCTCTTTATACATTTATATACTCTAATCTTTATACGGTATCGGGGCCCCGGAGGAAATTATTAATATTTTATGATATTTTATCGTCAGCAAGAGTTCCCAAACTTTTGTATCAAATCTAGAGAATTCCCAAACGACAATAATTTTCACCTACTCATCCTCTAGAAGCAACTTTTTCTTATCTAATTCTTAATCCACAAAGAGACCACGTAATACTTTCATCTTCTCATTTCTCTGTCTGATGTACAAGTAGATATACTGATTCTTTTTCATTACACTTCTTCCACCAATTCCTTTGTCATTTGGACGTGGCCCTGAATAAAACATTAAGTTTGGGAGCTACAAAAGGTACTGGGATGTCATTACCGTCACAATTTAAAGTTGCAGAGAAAGCAAGTCAACCGTGTTTGGAAAGAAATGAGTCCAATACATTTTAGCTTATTACTTTTTACTTCTTCGAAACTTTGCCATATCCTAACTGTCACGTTTCTCCACAGATGAAAAAAGTGATCACTCTGATATTGGAAAGTGATACAAAAATTGATGCCCCATGCTTGTCTACCTTACTTGACTTTCGCAATAGATGCCAACTGTAAATGACTTTTGCTGCCAGTTTGGGATCGGTATGTCCCTTGTCGTGTTGGATGGAGCGCAAGCTTCAAGCAAATCATGCATTCAAAACCCGTCCCACTCATCTTTTTTAAGTTTGGAGTTTGGTGGATGACATGCCTGAGACTACCCACTTGCTCATCTCTTGTCAGTATCAATAGAACCTATCGCTTTTGTGCAATGTTCACTTTGCGAAATCAGAGTCTATTCATACCGCTTTTTAAAGTACTAAAGAAAGCTCATACAATGACAGGGCGACGGATATACATAGTTTGTTTCAAATCGTGGACACCATCAGTCAAAATCGTACGTGATAAAGCCACTTTTAGACCAAACTTTGCTATAAAACTCACTTTTCGTATTAAAAGTTGCAGTGTGACGAACACTTTGGACGTGTGGGCGGCAGCTTCGTGAATAGCCTTTGTTTTTGTGTTTTACGCACGGATAACATGAATAGAAGAATTTAATTTAAGAAGTAGCTGAGCTATAAAATCTAAGATTAGTTTTCAAAAATAACATAAAAGATTTCTAAACTTTGACCTGATTTTGATCTTTAAAAAATGAGCGTTAGCTTTGATCCATTCATGGAGAAACCTCTGAAATCATTCCAATTCCTCTAAAATTAGCTGTAATTCTCAGAACTCGCTTTTATCAGCATCTGAAGATTCCCAATTCCTGGAAGGGCTTCTCAAATCTTTGAATTTGTAAATTACTAGGCATTCTTTGTGTCCTCCACAAATCCGAACTTGCTAATGAAGTTCCTTTGATGGAGTTTGGATTTGTTGGTGAAAGGGACTAATAAGGTTCAACTAGATAATGGACTACACTTCACTCACGACCTTGTACTTCTATAAATCTTATTAGCAAAAATACATTTTGAATATGCAATGCCAAATCTCCATTTCCAAAGAACTTCTTTATATCCACAAGATTACAAAACTTATAACTGCGTCACTTCTTAAATGCGCTTCGCGTGCCCCAAAGAATTCTAAATGGCCCTCCCACTTCTCTACAAAACTTTTCTTCTAATTCCTTAATTTGACAGGAATTTATTGGTTATCATTACCTAACTTGTTTACCCGTTCCAACTTCACTTAATCACCAGCTACAATGGTATCCTGCTGTAACCAGTTTCTTACTTAAAATCACCGCACACTTATCACCTTCTGCAGTAACTCTTATAATTTATTGGAATGCCATTTGTAGGACATTTTTCAAATAAATCATGAATACCCATCCCTTCAAAAGTATTTTTAGATTTCATATAAAAACAAATTTTTCTCGTAACCCTCAACTCTCAACATTTCAGCTCAATAATATTAAAGTGATGGATGGCTCCTTCTGGTAAACTCAATTTGACATAATTAAATGTGCCTCTAAATTAACTATATGCATCACTCATTTCCTTTCTCGAGGGAGAGCCAATCATCATCTTGAGAAATGTGTTCCCTGAAGCTACTCAACTTCCCATCAGACCATCAACATAAGAGTGCTCTCAAAATATTCTTATTTTTCAGACCCAGCTAATATAGTTAAATTTGCTCTGTTGAGCACTGCACTTCTCTCTCGTCTTAATACTTTTCAACCATTCAACCCTCATATTCTTTGAATAACAGTGAGAAATAATGGCAGAGATGGAAAATTTACACAATCAGTTTGCTCCACTGATTTTCCAACTTTTCCTATTAACCTGAAGCCTTCCAACATTCGTCCGTGTCAAACACAGCTTTGCAGTTGGACAGGTTATATTGATAAAAACCTAAAAAGTTTAGACAAACCCTTCAAGCCTTTAAATGTATCATCTCGTCTTATAAACTTTCATATAAAATTGTTACAGATTTCTCTACAACTTTCTTCAAACTGATGTGCATTCATACATTTTTTTAAAACATTTTTCTTCACTCCATCAAGCAAAAAATATTTCGAGAAAAACCAACACTTTAGTAAAGATGGGGTATGGACGTTTGGAAAGTGAATGAATTCGAAAATCTATTAGTTTTGGCATAAGTGGATCGTGCTTACTCAAGTGGGGACCCAATCTTCGGGACAGATTTCTTCTCTTGAGTGAAGCCTATTTGGAAGGTGACGTGCGAGCCGTGGGTTTCGCTGAATAAAATCTTCCATTAAACTTGCTCCTTGTCAACAAAACTGTTAACGATGAGGTTACATTTTTTTAGAAAGTCAATTCTTATTTTTAAGCGGAATGGACTTTTGGACAGGAGCATTGTTAAAGTATTTCACTTCACAACTCGCCCCACTTGGGAAAAATGACACTTGAGGAAACGAGTTCAATTTTGAAGCATGACTGAAGTGCATTATTTGCTGGAGAAGAATAACTGACAGGGTAGTACCTAGACTGATGCTTATTGACCAGTTAGATAATAGTGTCAGTGAAAACTTTCCTATTCATTTATTCATTATTCTTCCAAAAAGTTTGCATTTGGCACTTGTCAGAAGGAAATGAGAAGTTTTCACGGACACTACTCCCTTATTATTATACATGAGATGACTTTATGATTTATATAGTGGTATACAGGGGAGATGAGATGTGGAGGGGTTCTTATTATCCGCTTCATTGAATATTTGGGAGGACATGGCATGAAATGTAATAGCCTCTTGGGCTCCACCGGGTGCCAGCGGTAGGCAGTGGACCATTAAAATGAATAAAGTAGGGTAGCTGGTACTTGTGAAAGCATTGCTTTCTCCAAACGTCAATCATTGCGTTGAGTGGCAAAACTTTTAAATTACGTGAGCTGACTCAATAATATTCATTTATATAAATAGCTCTTGAAATATTCATTTACTAAAAGTTATTCAGACTTGATTACTCCCTAAAAATCTTTTTAATGACCCTGAATATTTAAAGAAGCTACCTACACATTTCATTCTTTCAAATACTTTTTCACTACTTCTGAATCAAACCTAACTTAATGGAATGCATATTGTGAAATTTTACTTTCGTAATTTATCATTATCTAAATATTATAATTAGCTCAACCTACAACTTATTTTTTCAATAATAAAGACCTTCAAAGTTCAAAAAATACCAAACGACTCGTTACAAAACGTGTCACTCCCATTAATCTTCCGTATCACATTGTCACATTACCTACTCCTCTAAAAAGCTAAAAATGTATGCCAAAACTTTTCTCCGTAAAAACTTTTCTGTTTACGCTCTGTCTCCTCACATTTCACACTGGAGTAAGCCACCCCATTGTGTAGAAATAGGGCAGAAAAAGACAATCCTTTTTCTTATTCAAAATCATGACGCAAAAATGGAAATGATGTCGAGTTGCAAAAATAAAAAGTGACTTTCAGAGAATATAAAATATTTCTTTTTTATGATGGTGTGTTTTAGTCATTATCACATCAGGAAAGAGATTCCTATTATTATAATTTCTAAAAAGCTATACAATGTCAGGATGTGCAAAATGGAGAAATGAAATAAAATGATCAAAAAAGACAGTAAATAGACGGGTATTACTTTTCTCTAGGAAAAAATATAAAGGCTCATATTCCAATTCTACTGACAGCAGGATAATCACAATGATTGAGTAGACATTATGAGAATGGCATTGTAGAAAACCGCAGTAGATGAAGTTGCTCTCGAAATCTCTTAGAAGCCTTGCATATGACAGGATGACTGGGAGACTTTAAAGAACATTCACTTTCACTAGCGCATCACATTACCTACAATTTTTGCCGAGTCGACAATCCGCATCGTACATTATTACTCGTGCGGGGAAGACATAAAAAATATCTCATTCATTCCATGTGCAACTTCTCTATATTAAAGTTATGGTTCGTAAAGCATTTCCTCTCAATTCCAAAGAACTATATAGAAGGATCCCTGATATAATAATATTATTCCTTTTCTGCAGAAGCTTTCTTTCCCTTTAAAAATTTTACGTTCCAATTCTTAACGCCCTTTTCGTATCCCTTTCCATATTATATATTTTTTATTTGCATGCATAATTCCATTATCTTTCCTTTTTTATTACTATTTCATGGGATTGGCTGAGAGAGCAAGGAGAATAGAAAGAGAAAGAGAGAAAATGGAAAATAAATAGCAACTTTCACTCCTAAATGCATGTTTGGGGGCCATCACTCAACGGAAATACTTTACCTATTTTAGGACAAATATCTTAAAAGAATTCCTTGAAAGGAGTAGTTTCAATCATATTATTACTTTGTAAGTTTTCATGATCCGTATCATGATGATGAGAAATGATGGTATCTCATTTGAGAAAAAGTTTTTGGAAAGGCTTCATTCTGCTCTTCATGAAAGAGGCGTATACAAGCCATTTATGAAATTGCGCAGGTAAACTAAATCATAACCTAAATGCATGAATCTCTTTGAATGATTCTCATTTCTTTTGATTTCTATCAAGCTCTTCAATCTCAATTTCTACTGAAGCTGAGATAATGTTGCTCATGTCGACCTGCACATTAGATAACTGACAAATAACTTTCCTTTCCATTATGTCAACAAGCATATAACACATTTAAGGAGACATATTGCCTTTTCGACTCTTCGTCGGTGACTTTTCCGGGAATCTATCTACGTCTTTCCATTTACCTCAGTGCCTTTCTATCCATTCTCATCTGACACTCATTTAACGCCTAGAGGTGGTTATCAACAACGCCATATTGCACTTCGTGATGGAAATTTTTTCACCCTGATATCATTTTCTTTCTAACCCTATTTACTTCAAAAATGTAGTTTTACTCGGAATTCGTCTCTCATCATCATTACTTGTCACAGAGTCAACAGTTCTTCCAGCTATTCTGGTACAATTTTTGCACTTGCCTAACAAAAAAATCCAACATTCATTGCTTTACAACCTTACACATCTAGGTCACAATGCGTTTAGCAATGGAGGTTACGAAACGGCGCCAACAAAGCCATTAACAATTATTGGAGGAACGCCGCCCTTTTTCAGAAGGTGGAGCATTTCCATTTCTAACGGTTGATCCTTTTGTCTATATACTAGTTCCAGGTAGTTCCATTCTCTTGTAATTTGAAATGTAAACTGGCAGAAAAATAGTCCCTTGCTATTCCCCACTTTTCCATTTACCCCTCCTATTTTAATTCAAAATAATGTACATTGTTCTTTGATCCTTCGAATATATTTGAATGGGATATTTCCAATAACCTTCCTTTTGTTTGATGTCTGTTATCATTCAACTGAAAGATCTACAGCCTCGAAACTCTAATCCCATTTTCTAACTTATGGTCACCTCCATCACCCGAATTTTGGAACAAGCGACAATTACTAGCGCTCCCAACTAATTGACAATGTTCCCTCGTGTGTTTAATCTGGGATTAATCAGATGGTATGAATTTTAAAAAACTTTTCCCATCTCATTGTCATTAAAGTAATTGGGACCGAAATGAGGTGACATGGGGCACATAGAGTCGCGTCACTGGGAATATTTCAATTGCTGGGAACTCCAGCCAGGAAAACGTTGAGTATACCTAACCTTGTAACTTTTTCATATCATCTCATCATCCTTTCATCTGATGATGTCGTAAAAATGCAAATGTTCAAAGTTAAATAGCTTTCAGCTCTCAAACAAGCCACCTTTCAGACTAAAAATGAGATAAGGGAGAAAGGAGCGATGAAATGGCTGCCTAAAAGCCAATTTTCTCCCTTTTGTTTCAGCCTTCATATTCCTCATTTATTCATGCCTATTGTCTCCCATCACCTTGATCCAAGGAGCTTTCACTTGGACTGTTCCTGAATTAATGGCAATAATAATATTTTTTCATTCAAGAGAATAAAAGGTTGAAAAGAATCGAGGAATTTCGATGCTTACCTTACTCTCGAGTTTAAACAATGATACATTTTTGAATAGAATGAGGAGACTTATACTCTCTTTCCCGTATTTACCAAGTGCACATAGAGAAGAATCAGGGAACAAAGGGAAAGCGACTTGGGAAAGGTAAAAAGAAATGGGAATCGGAGGATCAAAAAGTTCCAAAGATAAATGGAAGAGCCACTCATAAAAAATTGAGTTTAACTCGAGCATGCATCCACTTCATTGAAGAAAATGTGAGGAGAAAATGTAATGCTGTACACAACCTTCGTGTATAGCTTGAGCCACTTTATCAAATCTACCATTTCCTTCTTTTACCTTTGAAATAGCATATTGCCAATTTTTCTTGGGATTTCCACGAGAAATGTTGAGCACTGAAGCATTGAATATGTATGGTAGACTGACAGCACTTGGCCTCCAACATTTTCCCGCCCACAAAACATTGAAATGCGTAGAAAATGTTGCAAACGGAAGGGCATGCATTAGCAAAATACTTACTCTGAACACCCTCACAATAGACAGCTCAACTATTGCATTATTGAGAGCAATCACAACATTAAAAATAACAACGGCCTTTCTCCCTCCTTGGATCAAATTGCTGGTGTGCCACAACTAGATTTTCGTTTCAATTTGAGTAAAGTGTGTAAGGCAAAAAGGAACGCGTGGCATTATGTCTTCTATTATTGAATCCAACCAGTAAAGGATCCAATATTTCCCGAAACCATTGTGACAACTGTAGTCCCAGTAGCCTTCACTTCCCGCGAAATCACTATGCAAGTCTATATGTTGTATACATTTTTCTCTCAAGGTCTAGTAAATAACAAGTATTATAACAAAGTTGGCTGGAACGGGAATTCCCTGTGGAGAGAGAAAGCTTTACGATATTCTCAAAGTACAATACAGTATTACAGAAGGTCGGGTGCATGCTGAGAGGGCAAAGGCAAGAAAGTTGCAATTTAGGAGAATGGGAAAGGAAGCAGAATAATTTAGACCGATTCAGGTGTCTATTCAGGAGGGACTGTCACATGCACCATGCACGTAACAACTTGCTACTCCAGGATAATTTTAACTTGATTGCTACATCTTCCCTTGTGTTAGTTCTCTTTGGGAATTGTGAAGTAATCAAAATATGGGATGAACTGTTTCATTTCCGGTGAGAGAGTGAAAAAAACTCATTTTTTAGAATACTTCTGGTGTCGTTTTCCTCTCATAATTTATAACTTCTCCTTAGCTCCAAACATGGAAAGGTATGAAATTGTCAAATTTAATAATAATTCTAGAAAACTCCAAGACTTTAAGGTATGAGTGCGTACCCTGACATTTTCAAATAAATCTTCCCCATCTCCATACACTGCCTGACCAAAATTAATAGTCTAGACAGGACCCACAAACGCACCCAATTTAATATCCAAAGTCTTCTTTAGACGTATAATTTTTCCTACAAAAGAATTCCATAAATATGCAAAGTAACTCAAGCCAAGAACCGAATGACATGATGGGAAATATAGAAGGACAGGGTAATCGCATACTATCAAATATTTACCGAAGAACAACCTCCGTTAAGGGAACCTGCTGGGTTCGATTCAAGTGAAATATTTCCCTTATAAAGAAATATCTTACAAGTCTTCCTGATTTATGTACCTGAAAACTACCTTATCTACTTGAGAACTCTACCATCTATATCGTATGTGGTGTTTTGGTGAAAAGTGAACAACTGTTGGAACATTTCACTCAGCATCAGCTATCTTTCCCTTCATGATAAACAATATATTTTGCATTCAAGTCCACAAAAACTATTCCACGTAGTTCCCAGCTCCCACAACTCTTTTGAAGAGTACCGCATGGAAGATTTCACATGAAAGCTCACCCATCGATTATACAATGCCGCTTGTGAATTTTTTTTATTTCGTTTTCTACCCACCACCATCATTCCCCCGGTTGCATGTGTGGAGTACATTGTTCTTCGGTGAAAGTACAGACTTCTCATGTCAGACTTCAATAGCAGTGAACCAAGAGCAGTTTCATTCTTACCCGTTACTCTATTCCTTTTCTAACCATTTTCGATTTCATTTGCTATTTTGTTCCAGTGATGTTTACTCTAACAAATAAACTGACAAGTAAACCAACCGTTCTTGTTCCCTGTCAATGGAGGAAATGGTTGATACTAAAATGCAAACTAGTTTATTATGCCTTTCCCGGTATTCAAATTGTGCACTCGAAATAAATATGCAGAAGGAACGGTTCGTTGGCTACTGTTTCCTAAAAGATACATCCGAAAAAATGTACCTATTTATTCCAAATATGCTTGGCATTTCTAGAGCCACTTCAGCTCTCGAATGCTACTCGACCATGAAACGAAAACGAGGCATTGGCCATTTCCGCTAAGAACAATTGAAACTGACGGAACGAATGAACTACTACATTTGCCCAGCAAAAATTCCCGTCTAAAAATTTATAAAGTGGAAAGTAGAGCGGGAAGGGAATAACAGTAAAATCAGGTTTGCAATCAGCAAAAATTGCAAAAATGGAGGATCAATTTGGACATGATGATAATATAATCGAGATTGTGCGGGGCAAATCCACCTTTATATCGCAACTACGGAGAAAGCGCCTCAAAAAGATTAATGATCAGTGCTATTTTCTGCAGTATTTCTCATCTAATTTCTTGAAAATCTGGAAACATTAACCATTTTCTTTACTGATGGGAGATATTTCTTCAGGCTAATGCCATTCTTTTCATAACGGTAAATCTAAGGAGATAACGTGTCCAAAGTCTAAATCGTTCCAATCATTTTCGCCTTTTTAAATCGTTAGTTCCCGTACTGGATAGCTTTTATAATGCTAAAAGAAGCATGAAAGCTGACAGCACAAAGGATCTGACAGGATTGACTTAACGTGCAAAAGATTAGTTGCGGTGAAGGCTTAAGCGGTTCTAGTCAAGTGATGGCTGGAATAAAGGTAGACTTGAGAGGGAAGATCAACGTCTTGGATTATGGTAGAAGTAAAAATTAAACTTCTCTTGGGAATCCATTAATCATTAGTAATGAACCTTCCCCGGTGGCAATAATTTTCCATAAAACCTTGCAATACAGTTCTGAACACTTGGTGGATGTAGTTTCGTACATTATCATTTTGTCTTAAGGCATTTTATCCTTTTTCTTTCCATCAAAAAGCATTCCGGAAGCAATTTTTTTAAATTAAGTCACTATTGGAAGAAGGTATGTGAACATTTATAAAACAAATAGCATTTTTAATAACCCACTACTCACTACTCACTACCAATAAGCAGAAGCTATCAAAAAATAAATTGAATAAAAACTTAACTCATTAAATTTCCGTCTTGAAAGGCATCTCGTGGTTCTCCAAAAGCTAAACACTTATGAAGACCGCAGACATAGATTAAAAACTGGAAAACTTTTAGCCAAAATAAATTGACTTCAACAGTTTTACTACAGAACTTCTACATATCAAGGACTATTTGGTACAGGTATCCAAGCAAGACTTATTACATAGTTCCCTGCTACGCTCACGTCTTCAAAATGACTGCATTTACATTATTTTTCATCATAAAAATATCTAAGAAAAAGAACGAATGAACGAGCCTTTTATATCGCAGTGAAATTGAAACAGAGCAATCTAACGTACTCTACATAATCAATTTCCATTTCTTCCACTACGAAATGGACTGACTTTGAGTGAATTGAATGAGAGGAAATAAGTTTCCTTTGTGCTCTCGAAAAAAAACGCATATCATTTATTTCCATTTGATATCCATGATAGGTACGCTCGCTTCGATTCAAATCTATATTTCACCGTGAAATGAAACTTCGCGTTTTTGTAACGGTTCAGTTAAAATCTAATATGATACCAGGTATTTAGGGCGGAACTTGGAGCACCCCCACACGAGGGACTGAAATTGAACCCTTTTTCTATTGACAAAAGTTGAAAGTGAGTTTCAATGTTTGAATTTGCAATGATGCAAGTGCTTTTTCTTCTTCTCAAAATACATATTATTTCTCTTGCGCGATTGATCTTACGAATATTAATATCCGTTCTAACAACTGGTGAATTCTCAACGCAATAAAATACGATAAATGGAAATGGAACATCATCAGAAGAAACGACTGAATGGGAATCATTTTTAAAAATACAAAAGTGTATTTTTTCCCACGAAAGAAAGTCAGGTTAGGCCAATATAGGGCCAACATTAAACGTACAGAGAATTTTAAATGCCATGATTTACTCGATGACATGGTTTTGCTCTCATATGCGATGTCAACCGTTAAATCCACTTGAATCTTTTCTTATTTTCTTATTCAAATATCCATTTCATATTTACACAGTAGAGGGAAAAGTGCTTTCACCAAGTATTCCACTATCTGCTCAGGCTTCACCCGGAAATGGTGATTTCATATTGCTCTCACGTTAAACTCTAGTTGAACGTCATTCTCCGTACTTCCTTTTAGAGAAAATAACTTACAAAATGCATTACTTTTGAGCTTTCACATTTTAGCATGTTTGAAAAGTGTTTAATATTAGCTGAATGAACTTGTGATGTAAACCTTAAGTAATAAATAAATCAGAGCAAAGTTTCCTTCCGGATATATAGGTTTGTTTAATCGCATTAATGGGGAAACGTAATCCTCTTTTACAAAAGGGGAGGATATAAATGTACAAGTAGAAAAGAGTCTTTAGATACCTTGTTCTTTAAGAATATCTTTTATTTCTGCTAACTACCAGCATTATGTCAAGGAGTAATATGAGATGATGTTTTCCAACATATTTTTAACCAATGAATCAACGACCTCCAAATTCTATCAACAATGTTTAAATCTTTGGCATTTAGAAAATCAAACAAAATATGTTACAAGAGTCCTTCAACTAGTATAACGTTGATATGAGCAAAAAGGTTAACATCAACAAGAGGACTTTTCTCCAACCCGCCACTCTCTTCCGCCCTGCCTGTTATAGTCTCAACAGATTTTAACGCTTCTTCAACCACACTCAATTTATTACATCTTTCCTCTAAAGCAGGGCATGTTTTACAGGCAGGAATTAGCAAGAGCTAAATTACGAAAGCTTGTTTCTAGTGGGAGAAACTTGAACAGAATTTTGCAGATCGTAGATCACATGCATAATTCATTAAGTTTATAGAGTGAAAGCAATCACAACATATCAGAGATGGTAATAGTAAAGCTTCAAGTTTTTCGGTCAGTTAACCATTCATGAAAAGTGGGTTTTGGAGTGTGGGAGTGCTTTTAAGTGTATGCGGCAGGTTTGTCACCCGAGATTTTGTGGTTTGTGTTGAAAAGCATGAAGTGCTCTGCTTTTGGGAAATCCTTCGTTCCATTCCCACACCAAATCCTTTCGAAGCAGCTACAAACGCTGTGATGTAAAAGTAATAAACAAATTATGTAAAATGCGAGGAAAAAGTAATCAGCACTGGCTACGTACTAGAATCACAGTGCCCCAGATTACACTTGGCATTTAATATATTCCGTGGTTTGTTGACATTCAAATGAGTAGCGAAGGGGTGAAATGATAATGCTCTGTGTTTTTATAATCTAGATAAGATGTGACAAGTATCCTAATATTATCCCTCTCAAAATGTGGGCTACGCTAAGTATTTGTAAATAAATCTGGTGTTTCACATTTGCAAGCTTACGACTTTCAAGAAAACTGCGCAGTGGTTCTTTATGTAATGGAAAGAGTTTACAAAAGAGCTTAAAGTGTCACTTTACATCTTCTTGGATTAATAATATTCAATCTCAAGCAGGACAGGAATTGATGATGACCTTTAATAGTTTGGAAAGATAGATAAATGTACACATTAGTGGTTTTTATGATGATTACAAGCTTATCATCAAGTCTGGAAGGGTTGGAAATAACGATAATGTTCGTTCTGAAGGTTGTGGATGGATGACATTGCAAAATCATAAAAATTCTATATTCATGAGCAAGACAACGGACAAGACAACGGAGGGTTGACAAAGTGAAAGGAGGGATGGGATGGATGATGATGCTGTTTACTCTAACTAGTGTGCCCATCCATCATAAACTAAAACTATAAAAGATGCTATTATGATAGTCGTAAATATAAAATACAGCATCTGCCATCATGCGTAAAAGACTGTGTTAGCTGCCATAAGCAAACTGAATAAATTTTGGCAAGCTGTGTTTCATGGAATAGTAAATTGGATGAGCTGGTTTGACAAAATGGTTTTTGTGTTCTTCAGGTTGGCTGAACTTCTTGTTTTAGGATAATGATTTGTTGGCAGTTAAATTTCAAAGGGATATCAAAACTAGGATGATCATGATAGATTCACAAAGGATGTCCAATAATGACTTCATTTAATATGACAAAGGTTAGCCTCAAGGGAATTATATGGAATTTATTCTCTGGTGATTCATACGGCTTGAGAGATAGAGTTTAACGATAGCTAGCAAATGACATGATTAAAAATGTTCTACGTGTCAAAAGTAGACATTTAGCCCTTGAAAACAACAACTTGTTACGGTCTCTGATTATGTTGAAGATAGCCGAATTTGAAAGCTGGCTCAGCACTTTATCGGAAATTGATTGCAAAATTGCCACCTTTCATCGACCGTAAGCGACAGTAGTGAACGTCATTCTATCTTATTAAAGTCATGGGGCAACTTGGAATCATGTGCCATGTCAAAATCTCAGGATTGTCTCGTTTCACTGATTGAAGTTAATGAAGGTCTCAAACTATGCGTTTATATAAAACTAGAGCAATACAGATTTATTTAGTCCAAATCTTATTGACGAATTGTTAATGCGTAACAATGATTCCTATAGATTACTCTCGGGTGAAAAAGTTCTGCTTTCTACTAGCTTTCCCCACAGAACAGAGTTTTGTTTACATCTGGCTTATTGGTAAACAATTTTTATTGCTTATTTCATTCTTAACCTCATTTTGCTGCGTATGATATTATTTATTTGATTTTTGTGCTTTAATTCTGTGTATAAATGAAATACATTTGGGATGTGCTTGGTCCACAACAATTTATCCGTGATATGTAGACACAATTATATGTGTAATCGATGAAGTATTTTCTTACTTTCTATCTTCTTATCTGGTATATCCCATAAGAGAAGGCGTACTTTGAACTGGACAAGATAAATGTTGAGAACTTCGTGTCATTGAACATCTGCTTTCTCCTTTTGTTTTTACCATTCAACAACTACATCGTGCACATCCAATCCTCCTTCAAAACCACAACTCACATTTTCCCTTCCCTCAAGAGAAAAAAGCAGGCTATGCCACTTTTGATACCTATATGTAATTCTACAACCGAAAACGTACCCGGCATAACTGCAGTCTATTATTACCTTGTCATGCCATTCCGTTTTAGTACTTTTCCTGCCTGACAGGCAACTGAAGGTCAATTTGTATTTGTGCGATATATTCGTAGAAGTGACTGAGCATAAAATCAATAACGAAACCAATGAGCAGGAGATAAGACGGCACCATACATATAACAAGGGTCATCATTACCAAAACATAAGCCATTCCATAACCATCTTTAATAATAAGGGATTCATTCTATTCTCCGTTCCAATTGAAAGAATTGCAAAAACTCTAGTGTTGCTTATTGAACAATCAATGTCATATTTGACGCAAGGATTATTCCAACAAAAATATGCATGATACCTCATTCGATAACGAACGTTGTCTGGCATTTTGTACGTAATCCTCTTCCTTGAGCATTTCCGAGAAACCCGCAAGGAAAATGAACTTGCTTACAGAAGCTTTATATTCCCTTGTTATTCAACAGAACAAATAAAGGTTGACGTACACTTTGTAATCCGGAGTAACAAGTATTTTTCTTCCAACACTAGTAGAAAACACAAGGTCAAAGATTTCTCTCTTGTAAAAACCAAATCCTGACAAATAAACTTCAATGATATTCAACTGCAATGCTTTCACTTTTGGATTACGTGTCCCCTTTGAATTCAGATTTTCCTTCACTCTAATAATATTTCATTCAAAGAGTAGTCCTACGCAAGGACATGTAAAAGGAAATGTAAAGAGAAAGTTTGCCAAACATTCATTACCTTTCTTTAAAAATGTTTGCGCTTGACGGTTGCAGAAAACCCTAAATAGTAATACAATGTAAACATATTGCAGGAAGAAAATCCCTTTAGCCCGGATATTGTAGCGATATTTCTTAAAAGTCTCTGAGGTACAATGCCTTTTTCATGTGGTAAAAAACTGTCAAGAGCTTTTTACCAGATACGCTTATTAATATCCTTGCTGTCAATTCTAAAGTGTTTGATTCAAGAAAGCTATGCATCATCCGCCCCTAAAGTACCAAGGGAAAAGTATCAATTTGTAAACTTACCTGTACGTGATGAAAGCAAAGACCAGCCCAACGAGGGATAAACTGCTGCCAAGTACGACAGCCAGAGAGAGCATCCCATCCTCCGTCATCATTTCCATTTCATCAGCGGAGGCATTCTCCTGAATAGGATGAACATGTGCTAGGTACCAGTTGTCCATTTTTTTGTAGTTGTCCCTAAGGATAAGGGCAGTTTACTAGACGAGATGAGACTAAATCGAAAGTCTTGCGGCTTTTATTGACCGAGGAGGACCTTTCTTTGTATTCCCCGATGGAATTTCCTAGAAAAAATTGCCGAATTGATTTATTGTGAATACAAATCAAAAAGGTCTCGTAAGGATAACGCTTTTGACTTCATCCTTTTCATGCTTTATCGTAAAACTTTTTCGTACAAAGTAAATATGATGGGGTAAAAAGGTACCCATGAAATGCTACTTGCTATTAGTCTCCAGTCTCAAGGTTCCCTAATGCTGTATGGTAATGTAGACAATTGAATTCAGTGAGTTGACACAGTGCAAAAGTAAAGAGAAGATGACACAGTGAAAAACTTTTCAGACTTTTCTGTCATATCCCATAGGAGAAAATTTCATGGCCTACTTTAAATCATTTGCTTACACGAATGCAAACTATAATAATATGTACGTTTAATTCTATATTGTCTAAATCATTTAACACTCTCGCAGACATTTCTCCATTAACAATTAAGTATGGCTGGCTTTCAGTTTAGTGAGTTGCAGAAATTTAGGCCTCTAGTAAATAACATCCCATGTCATCATGCCACATACGTACCTTTAGCCTTTTAGCTACTGATTGCTTTAGAGTAAATCAAGTCTCTAGATCAAGGCCCACTAGATTCATATGCTTAATTTTTAAAAATGCTACTGCTTTTACTCCGCTTCATTTCGCCTTCATTTCCTGATGAAGTCAGGAAAGCTACGAATCTACAAGAGATGAGGTAAAAGCGTGATGGGAGACCTTGACTAAAATCAATTAACGTGAGGAGGAACTGCTCTCTACTAGCTGACATTCCAACAGCGCCAACTGTTACTTAAGATTACTTGATTTTACGAGCTCTGATTAAAATCCTCGATCCCATATGCATTACAAAGTACATTCCCATTCGCCTCTTATCATCGATGAGATATATTCCTAATTTCCTACTGAAAGTGATTATTATGGGATGACATGCATGCGGTGCAAGCTCGTGAAGTTCCTTTGTGGTGGAACTGCTCGTGGTTTTCTTTCCTTTTTATCACTTTTAAGTAGAAAGGGATTCCATTGGAGGGATTGTGATCTGAGCTATCATACACAGAAACCCGAATGACATGAGAACTGATGAGTTCATCAACTTTAAAAATAAAACTTTGTTTTTCCCAAGTTTATTCAGAGAAAGTTTTGAAAGGATGGGGATCGCAGCTAATGCAAGCAAATGGACACGCCATATGAAATCTAATTGTTACTGTCATATGACTGCTTTAGTTTCGTAGAATGGAGATGAAATGCGACTTGCATAAAAGTAAAAATATTATTGCTCTACGTTAATGAAATATGTGCCTCGTAAAATAATAACTTCTTTGAAATGAAAATGAGGAGAGGCTGAATAGCATAATAAAATAGAGTGAAAGAGGAGAATCGCACGGGCTCCGAGAATAACTACCAACCACACTAAGTAAGGATGCAAGTAATTAACTAAAAGGAACTTGAAATACAATACTTGCTAGAAAGATGTGAAAGAATCGGTCCGATTGAAGTACTCCAAAATATGTCATTTATAATTATGAAAGATCGTATTAAAAGCCGAAAACCTTACCTGCATTATACAAGGCCAAGAGAGAGTTGACGCGTTTCACGTATGAAAACTTAATGATGTTCGATTCTAATGAAGTCTTACAAACTTTCACCCATGTCCTTTCACCACAACGTTCTTAACTTACAATAAGCAGTTTGGTGAACAACAAGACAAACATTTGCCCGAAATCTATAATTTAACTTTATTCCCTTTTCACTCCCTGTCAGTTATTTCTGTTTCTGTATTGATTGATCGATCATTAATAATATCAATGTTATATATATCAACATGATAGAATGACAATTCTGTCAAAAACACAAATAAATACACACGCAAAAAGTTTATATAGCACAACTCGACCTTTGCTGATAAAAATTTGACAAACCTGTAGCTGTCCCAAGCATAGAGCCAGAGAGCACAGTTCGTATGATATTTGCAGTAGCTGTTAAGTAACAGTTGAGAGGAGAATAGTGATTCTCCAGCTTTTCATAAGAATGCTTTCACTCTGACTTCTCAAGCAATACTGCGAGGAAAACAGAATATCGGGAACGGTTGCTTTCCAATTCGATGCTTTCTGCCACTACGACCACACTACATACTATGCTTTCCTCCCTTCCAGTTCCAAAATGCTGGAAATCACAATGATATCTATTCTCATGACTCTTGCTCCATCTTACAGAAGGTGAATGAGAAAAATGGAGATTCAGTGAAAGTGGTAAACAACACAACACTCTTCAAAATAATTGAACCATTTATTTTCTAAGAATCTATAAACATTATAAATCTTTGCATTCCTTCTGAGATATCTGAAGGAATTCGATACGTACAAAGACAGTCAATTATTACATATGTAATAGGTAGTATATGCATTTTTACCATTCATATTCATACAGACTATAACAGACAAACCATTCTCAAATAATATTTTTCTAGTAAGTTTACATGTAAATGTAGACTATGCAGCATAATATAACCTTACCTCTAGCTACACAATATGATAAGAAAAATTATACTCTTTTAATATTAATCAATGACCAGATAAAGATCGGATCATGTTGGAGAGGCAAAAATGCACATTTCGTTTTACAAGCAAATACACTTGGTAATTGTCTTAGATAACTCTCATTCTATATCAGATACTGATTGCAACAAGTAATTCACATCAGACAGAGACAAAACCTTTAAGAAGAGATTGATATTTTATACATTTTGAACATTAGGCTTGAATTTACTTCTCCCACAGGGATGTCAAGGGAGTAGACATTTTTTTGTACATGAGTTCATCCAAAAACCTTGATATCTGAAGGCAGAAAGCTTTGGAGTATAACTGATTTTATAAAATCTTAATGTGCGAAAAGGATGTTATTTTAGCTCAATCAACTTCTTTCCCTTTTAATCTACCAGATCAATTCACAACAACCAACATAACATATTTTTTGCTTATAGTTTTTGTGCTCCGTTTTATCTGATTAAGGTAAGTCATTACATGATGCTCATGTACAATGCCATCAGAATAATCAAAATTGCCTTTCACTTATCAGTTATAAAGTAGTATAAAGTAAGGTCTTATTGAAATCTACTCCGACATTAATCAAGGATGATGCATTTGCACTGCTTTTACACTTTTTAAGTAATAAAATTTCTAACAAAAAACAACTAATGTATGGAATATAAACTACGGACAGTTTTACATGCCAGAACAATTTCACTTACTTGGGCAACTCCATTAAAACTAAAATATAACAATGAAGGCAGTAATATCGTGTTCCTTCATAAGCAAGTACAACATAAGCTGTCTGATCAACAAATAGAAACAACTTCTTTGATTGGTCGCAAAATCACAAATGTAGCATTATAATAATAAATGAATCAAAAGAGAAAACCCATTCTATACGGACTCACGCTCCAGAAGTAGAGTAGTTCAATAAAGATTTGTACCAATTAACAGTAGTCAATAAGAGCTAGTCATTTATAAATTTCAAGTCACAATAAAAATGAAAATCTAACATCTAAACTAACTTATACTACACATACTACAGTAGTAATTTCAACTAACAATTAGATAATATTATCTAACAGGTCAAAAGTACATGAAATCAATATCGCAAAAGATGTTCCTTTCTCAATTTTTTTTGAGTGCCAACTGCCAATTTGCTGCACTGTATGTACTTTATCACAAATCAAAAGCGATTTAGTAACAACAATCCATTCAGAGATTTAATTAAATCAAGGAATGCACACAGTTTGTGCATTTTTGAACCAAGAAGTGTGTACTTCACATTATTTTGCCTGCAGATACACTAACTTCATACTAAGCTAATAATAATATTAAACTGTACTACCAGACTGTTGAACATTTCTCTTCGTCATTCTCACACAACAACAAACAGTGGCAAAGCCCTAAATGAGAGTGTGTACAACTGAATTCTAGATTTTTAAGTTTTCTGAAAATGTCACTGCCTGAAACAAGATTACCTACTTTTTCTAATTAGCACAGCAAATAGATATTTTAACTCTGCCCAGTTATCTTTACACGATCTTTGTATCTTTCCAACCACTATGTACAGTACCTCGTATAAGTTATAGTTACCAATATTTGTAGCATTATGAGAGTAATTAGTAAAATTACTTACACTACACGTGTACATTATATTAAAATCATGAATAACCAAACATCTTATTTAATCATAATAGGTGTGTGTATGTATAGTATTGTGTATTTTATAGCTATTATATAACAAAAGTTTTATACAAAGTTTCATCTTTTGTAGACGACAATGATTCCAATACCTCGCCACTAACAGTTATTTTCAGAAATAAAATCGTAAAACTGATAAAATCAAGATTTAATTTTCAATGATTAAGAATGGAAGAAGGTGAGTTACAAATTCATCCTTCAAGAAATAAAATAATTATAGCCTACTGCACACAATTAAAATTATATTGGATAACCTGAATATTAAAACCATTGTTCAGTACACTTACTCTGACTTGGCAGCGGCAGGTGGTACTGTAGCAGGAGTTGGGTTTAAGGGGGAGATAGAAACGGGCTGAGGAGCGGAATTAGAATTATTCGTGGTTGATGTATTATTTGATTCTTTCGATAACGAAGAACTGTTGCTGTTGTTTGTGACCACAGGGGTCGAGTTGTTTGAATTTGGTGTGGGTGCTTTAACTGGCTCAGCAGCCGCAGGCTTTTGTTCTGGTGTTGTAGCAGCAACTGGTTGAATTGCAGGTTTTACAGGTGACACAACAGGCTCTTTGACCACTTTAGGCTCTTCCTTTGCCTTTACTTCTTCCTTCTTTGCCTCCACCACTGGTGGTTTTGGTGCTGGAGAAGATTCCTTCTTCTCTGGAGTTGGAACAGGTTCCTTTACAACTGGAGACTCTTTAACAGGTGACTTTGGAGTCGGAGTTCCCTCCTTAGCGGCAGGTTTCTTCTCTTCGACAGGCGCAGGCTTTGCATTCACCTCCTTCGTAGTCTTACTCTCCTCCTTATTGTTAACTGCAACCTGAAATAAAAAGATACGCTTGAAATATTAACAAAAACAAAACAACGTACTAAATAAAACTTAAACGCAGCATGTACTTATTCTCGTACATCGTTATCTTTCTTGGCATCCAAACTCTTCTTCTCCTTCTCTTCAACCTTCGGTTTCTCTGGAGTTTCTTCCTTTTTCGGCGATTCCTTTGTCTTTTCCGGCTTTTCATCCACTTCCATCTTCTCTGGTTCTGGTGCTTTAGCTCCATCAGTTACTTCTGTGTCGTTAGCCTCCTCCTTATCATTAGCCTCTTCATCATTCACATTATTCTCTACCTCTGGCTCTTCTGACTTCTTCGGCCTACCACGGCCCCTGCCTTTCGCTGGTGGAGTTGGGGTTGGCTTCTTTTTCTCGGTGGAATTTGCCGATGATCCAGATCGCCTTTCTCGTTTAACAGGCGGTGGAGTGATTGGAGGAGGTGCACCCCCTCGCATAGAACTCCTGGTCCTTCTCCTTCCCTCCATTTCTGGAGCATCATCCGAATGGCCCATTTCCTAATAATTGAATATTGTTAATTACAATCCAATTGCCCAATCCAATTAATCACAATTCAAACGATTCCTTTCAACTTATTTTAAAGACACTAACAAAACTTACTTTCAGCAAAGCTTCGCTCTCTTGAACATCCTTCATTATACGACTCATCTTTTGCCGACCACTGCTTCCTCGGCGTCCCTTTGTTGAGTTTTGGGCTTCAACTGCTTCTGCTGCACCGTCCTATTAAATCAATAATTAAAAACATTAACCACTTACAAAATGCCACAGCTGTCCAAAAAAAACTCCACACAAAATTAACATTCCACATTCTACAAACTAATACCCAATTTAGCAGTTTTTACCTTCGCCGCAACCTCCACTTCCATACTTTCAGGATCCATAGTTAATGATTAACTGTTAATCAACTAATCACTAATCTTTCCAACCAACAATAGCCTCAACCTCAATTAACTAATTCGAAATCGATTTGAATTTCAGAATTTCTAACTTCCAGTACTCCAATCCAATACAAAAAATGCGAAAACCAATCACTCTACTTTTCACCAACTCAACCAATCGATCGACTAAACTCTCCACCGAGTTCGTGCCCGCTTCACTCTCGATTTCGCCACGTTTTTTTTTGGCATAAAAAACGTCAGTTCACGACTTGACAACTGACCTCCACCCCAACTCGAATCACTTTTTTGACATCAAAACCTTACAACTTTTACTTCCCTCAACGTTTCTATTTCATCTCAATTTGCATATGCAAAACAGACATTAATATCATAACAATATGTAAATTTTCTACTCAATTTGAATATTAATTGAAATAGACGCTATCAAAATATTTGAACGTTAGCATTAGCTTCAGAGTAGCTTTCCCTTCAAAGCTAATTACTAATTAAATTTAGTAAAAAACATCCACTTTTCTCCACAAAAATCAACTTTTCTTCGTAAAAATGTGGATTTTTGAGCGGTATTTTTCTAGTTAACTTGCGCCATATAGTTATGTTCGGCTTTGCTCACATGCTATATAACAGGTATTGGCCACACTATAAACGAAGCATGGCTGGACCCCCAAAGCTTGCATTTTCTTATCCACCCCATGCATTTCTGGGTTCTGGAAAGATATTCTTTCACTTCTTTCAAATATATTTGGAGCGTAGATAGTAATATATCTACATGTTAAAAGAGCCCCGGAGACCCAAAAACTTGTCCAAAACTGCTTTAAAACTATTTCCAAAAATTATTTAAAAATGATGACTTTTCAAATCTTACCTGGACGGGAGCGTCCGAATTTGTCTCCATTTTTGTATCCGACATGATACTTGCAATTCCTGATAATTAATTATTTTTAACTGTTGAACAATTTTTAAACAACGCAAAAATAATTCGGGGGAGCCGTATAAAGAGCTACACTCACTACGCTTTTTTTTGTGAAAGAGGCAGAGGCAATACGCTTGTGTGCTAAACTACATGGAGGAATTATGGAGTAGG